>JARJEC010069221.1:0-16460 GCA_030264575.1 Tachinus sp. AB-2021 | reverse complement strand
CGATATCTATGTCATGTTTTACAAAATACCCACTGAGAGTCGGTTTTTCAGAAGCCGCCTTTACTTACCATGACACTAGAAACTACATAAGAACTAATAAAAGGAAAAAGTCTCAACAATTTATGGCTCCTCTATTTTAATAGCACTTATGGACGATATAATTAAAGAAACAAAAGCATAATCAGAAGATTTACTATTTTGTATAGAAACGTATTATTATTTAATCATAAGGATGGTTTCAACCTCTACTATATGGTATTTCATTATTACAAATAAATAAAACAAAAATTACTATGTTTTTAACCACAAAATTTTTTATTTATTAAAAATAAAAATACAGGCGACTCGACTTTTGACTTATGAAGGTCATTATCAAGTATAATTATTTATTAATTGAATGGTGGTAGCTTTTGCTTTGTGATATTGCATTTTAATATATAAAACAACTTATTTATTTTTGTTTCTCTCGTCGTATGATGATGACCGGGTAATTAGTCAAAACTAGTCCGATTTAATAAATATTTTCGTGATAAAATATAAAAAAGTTGTTTCATGTATTATTATTTAATAACATTTATTTATTTAAGTTGTATTTTTTTAATTATTGTTAATTGCTATTTGATGACGACACATTACAAACGGGCAAATTTTACTATAATAATGTTTAATTCTGACATTTACATAACGATAGCTATACATATGAGTTATATTTTCTGCTTCATTTTATAGAATCTATTTATATTGTTTTATTTATTTCATGTTAATAAATAAGGACAGGAAATATAAAAAGAATAAAACAGAATTATTTTCAATGAATAATCAAAGCAATGCCTGTATAATTCTAAATATTTAAACGGGGCAAGATAAATTAAGTTTATAAATTTCAAAGATAAGTAGATTTAATTATTAAAACAAATTTGGGATTGGAATCAATAGCATTAATTTGAATGGGGGTGGCTTGATTATCTCAAGTAAAATTATGTCTGAATAATTACAGTAATGGTTGAAAAACTACATTGAGTCGTGTAAAGATAAAGTACATGAAAGCGTCGGGCAATTTCAATTGGCTGTTCTGTGTGTGTGTGTAAAACACAATTCATTTTCATACAGAATTGTATCTATTTGGCACATCTCGCTTGCTTTTGACATGGCAACAATAATGTTTGAAAAAAGGATGGGTTAAAAGCAGATCAGAAACAGCACAATATCGTTATCTTAGTTGTATTGTTTAAAACTTGAATCTGTTATTGAAAATCTGGCAGTAAATCGCCCGCAGCCATATTCATAATTAATTCAATAATCCAAGGACACTGCTTGTCTTGACTTATATATGGAATTTAGATTCAAGTACCCTATCGCGATCGAGACTTCTGGAGATGATGCGATTCCATAATGATTTGTTGCCGATATTTTTCCCCTTTTTCAAAACATATAAAAACTGTTATAACGGAGATTATCATAACAACGGGGACATTTGAGTGTCTATACTGTTGGAATCTTTTACCGGGAGAATGAGCAAGCAAAAAAACTTTGAAAGACACCATTTGTAAGTTTTAAGAAGCAGATAAAGAATGCTCCCTCCGAAATGTATACCGGTAAATTGATATTTTATATTGTGCATAAAAAATAACATCCGAGGGTGAATTTTGTATAAAAAAATAACTCAATTAAGTCTGATTTATGATTTAATTATTATTTTGTTGATTTTTTTTAGTTGGGATTTATATAAGATTTCCATTGCGGATGTGGAAAAAAGGGGAGAATTTAATCCTTGATTTGGAGCAAACAAGCCCTGTTAATCCCATGCGTGTGGCCAAAGCATTCGAGCGAAAATTCAAGTAGTCTGACCGTAAGAGGAGGATTGTCAGTGGGCAAAAAAAGTGTGCTGTGCAGCATAACATTATTTAATTCTAATTAATTTTTGTTGCTCCATGAAGATGTAAAGTGCACGTCTAGTAATTAGAAGATTTACGAGTAGTAAAACCCCCCAAATTAAATTATACCTCGCCATTTGTTTACGGCCCTTCACTAGCATCTTGCTTTAAAGTGAAATGTTTTATGGGTTGTGACCCCTTCAGCAAGCCAATAGTTAAATTATCCGGTTGCAAAAACGAAACCGGGTCAAGTCATATGTCGAGAGGAGCGCACCTTAACATCTTTCCCTCATAAACAGAAACGCAGTTGAGCATAAATTGTACCAGGAATAATAGCGCGTGTCCCGATTCCCTTGACAACTTAAGACAAAGCAAATCTCTGCTATCTCGGTTACCACAATGACGTGTGGTGTAAGAAGGTTATTCGAGTGTGAGATTCCTTGAAGAGGTGTACGAAACGATGTACTACTACTACCGCTACTTGCGGGACGGAGGGTGTGGGTGAGGGAATGGTTACCGCTTGCTGTGGCGTCGACTATTACGCTGCTGCTGCACGCCGCAATCTGCAAATCGCTCGCATATTCGAAGCATTGTATTGAACAATCCGTTGTTTGAGATGAATTCTCTATGCGACTCATTCCATCCGTGTGTTCAGCTTGATTTTACTTATTGTTCAACGCAAAAAATCAATGCATCATAATATTTAATTAAAAAATTATTAGATTGTTCTCAAATTGATAAACACGGTATTTATACAACTATTTTCATTTTTATATTAATTCTTGTTAACTTCATTATGATCAATTAAATCTTGACAAATAAATTAATCATTTGCTTGTTTTTCTTTATTGCACAAATAGTTTAAATATTTACAAATTTTTAAACTTTTATCTTATCACGACTAATTTATAAAAACATGACTAATTTCGACCAACAACTTGCACATCATCATACGGTATTATAAACAAATATGAAAAACAAAATTACAAGGTATATACATTGTGCTTTTTAATTGACTATTCTCTGCTTTAAATATAGTTAATTTTAAAATTATTGTTATTAATTAATTACTACGCCATTACTTTTGTAATAAATGTATCAAAAATTCACCATAGGTGTGGATTGAACACAATCTTTGGATTGCATGTCTACTGCTCAACCAATTGAGCTACTAAGCTACGTTTTTGGTATTTTCAGTTCCTGAAGCGTTTTCATTAGCAAACCAAATTCAAATTGGGAATAATCAATTTGGAATTGAGACTAATCAGTTTGAAATTGGGACTAATCAATTTCAAAATGAGAATATTCATTTTCAAATTGAGAATATTTAGTTTCAAATTGGGAATAATCAATCAATTTTCCTGTAATTTTTACATATTTTTAGATCAAACTTTTTGTGTATTGCTATTATAGATCCCTCATTTCATTCTTCCGGTGTTATTTCTGTCCTCTATATCTTAAATATTTCTTTGTGCAGTTGGTCTCCTTCGTATTTTATCATTTCCATGTTAATATTAGCTTCTTAAATTTATCTTTAATTTCCTTTAGTGTAATCTAGTCTTTATTTTGCTATTTATTTCATCATTTTGATTACCTTTGCTAATTGATTCTTTGTTATCTTTGTCTGTTAATAACTTTTTCAAATATAGTTTCCATATATTCCTTAATTTTTCCTCATTATTTACCATTTTTCTTTCTTGTTTTTTAGTCCTGGACTTAATTTGTGTTCTTTTTTCTTGTTTTCTTTTATTTTTTAATAGAATTTTTTGCTGTTTCTGTTTCAATATGTTTCATTTTATTTGGCATTTCGAATAATTAATTTCAAATTGTAAATAACGAATTTCAAATTGGGAATCATCAATTTCAAATTAAGATTAATTAATTTTAAATTGGGAGTAATTAATTTCAAATTGAGATTGTTCATTTTCAAATTGGAAATAATCAAGTTTAAATTGAAAATAACTTATTTCAAATTGGGAATAATCAATTTCAAATTGAGAATATTCATCTTCAAATTGAGAATAATCAAGTTCAAATAGAAAATAACCAATTTCAAATAGGGAATAATCAATTTCAAATGGAGACTAATCAATTTAATATTGGGACTAATCAATTTCAAATTGAGAATATTCATTTTCAAATTATTAATAATAAAATTCAAATTAAAAATAACCGATTTGAAATTGGAACTAATCAATTTCAAATTGAGAATTGGGAATAATCAATTTCAAATTCAAAATAACCAATTTGAAATTTGGACTAATCAATTTCAAATTGAGAATATTCATTTTCAAATTGGCAAAAATCAAGTTCAAATTGGAAATAATGGATTCTGACTTATGTTTAGTCAAAATTTGTGACTTATTGCATCATTATTAGAAATCATAATAATAGGTTTACAGATATTATTGTAACAAATAGAAATAACGAAACACTGCCACAAAAAAAAGACTCGAAATTAGTCAAAATTGTTAAAAAATGCCAATTCTGTTTTTGTATACGGGGTATCTAGTATAAAGATTTAAATAGATTAAATTGTACAATTAAAATTATAATTATTTAAATCGTGACATAAAAATCCACCCCCTTCTTTGGAATTTGGTTGAGCTATTTTGAAAATTCCAATAAAAATCCCTATTTTTATAGATTGTTCATCAAAATTGTGCCCTGTTTTATCAAACCGATGCGGTTGAATAAAATTTTCCATGAAGTCTCAAAAAGCAAATCAAGACATTAGTAATGTTTTGATCACCACCAATTCTAATTAGTTCACCAAATCCACACTTTCTACCTCTATGTTGCCCTGTTTGGTGATATAGGACATATTTTTTTTTTATGGAGAATCTAAATCAAGACAAACACTTGGGTTTTTCAAAACCATTCCTCGGAAAGGAGGACGATTTTTATGTCAAGATTAAATACATTTCTTAACAATTTTAAAGATAGAAGTTGTAAGTAATAAATTGATTATTCCTTCCCAATTTGAAATTAATTATTCCCAATTTGAAATTGGTTAATGTCAATTTGAAATTGATTAATCACAATATGAAATTGATTATTCCCAATTTGGGATTGATTATTTCTAATTTGAAATTGATTATTCCCAATTTGAAATTGGTTATTCTTAATTTGAATTTGATTAGTCACAATATGAAATTGATTATTTCCAATTTGGGATTCATTATTTTTAATTTGAAATTGATTATTCCCAATTTAAAATTGATTAGTCTCAATTTGAAATTGATTATTCCCAATTTGGGATTGTTTATTTTTAATTTGAAATTGATTTTTCCCAATTTGAAATCGATTAGTCTCAATTTGAAATTGATTATTCCCAATTTGGGATTGTTTATTTTTAATTTTAAATTGATTATGCCCAATTTGAAATTGGTTAGTCTCAATTTGAAATTGATTAGTCACAATTTGAAATTGATTATTCCCAATTTGAGATTGATTATTTCTAATTTGAAACTGATTATTTAAAATTTGCAATTTGCTAGTCTCAATTTGAAAATGATTAGTCACAATTTGAAAATGATTATTCCCAATTTAGGACTGATTAATATCAATTTAAAATTGAAAAGGTATTGAGGAAACTATAACAGAAATTTGTAAATAGATGTTATGGAAGCAGATGAAAAAATAATACGCCGGGAGTGGTTAATATAAAGAGTGAATGTTTGGTACGGAAAGTGTGATTAATTAATAAATGGAGTATCGAAGGAAGAAGCTTTTGACTTAAAACTTTTAATAGCGCATTTGGACGAAAGTTGTCCTCTTCACCTTGGTAATTACTCAAGCCTTAACAGTATGAAGTTCGTACAGAAAACACGAACTATATTAGTGACAGTAACCAATATCATCAGTAACAGTGACAATATGGAGCACCAAAAGCTTCCTGTAAAAAATGGATTTCGATGTTTAATATCTACGCGACGTATCCCTCTTTTTTTTTCAAGTCAATGAAGGTTTTGTATGCGTAATGCGCAAACTTGGAAAAGTGGGAGTAACACTATTGTGTATGACATATGCCATGATATTTTCAGGAGAAATTGAATAGAGAATTTAGTATGTGAAAGACCAGATACTCAAGCAGGTTTTAGAAGCGGAATGGTACCATGGACAACGCATATAGGTATACATATGGTGCAGTATACATATATACATTGTCCATGGTACCCTACCCCTTATTGGGGTTGACATTTTTAATAAAGAGCATTTAATCTTCAAATGCGTTGTTCATGAAGATAAATTCGATCTTTGATAGTACGTGCAGGGAAAAGTAATAGATGTTTCTTCAGATCATTTTTTCCTTCTTTTAACAAGTGCTTACTAATTTCTTAGTAAGCACTTGTTATTGAATGAAAAAATGTATATGGAGAGACGAATAGTGAGGGTAAATGGAACAAAAAGTAAAAGGTTTTGAACAACACAAGTCCTGTTTTGTTGGGCAACCTGGTGGAATAGCAGGGGAATAGAGAAAGCATAGTTGGCCAATGGCATATTCTGACGATAGTGTTGCTTGAAAGGGACGCAAATGAAATTAAAGGAATCATTGAAAGTTTGAAGAAATATTTGATAAAGAAAAAAATGGTTTCAAAGTCAATGGGAGCTAATTAAAATATTTACGTTTATAAAAGAGGGATGTAGAAGAAAAATGGAAATAAAAAGGGCAAGAAATTAACATAAAGTAAAAATATTCCTAATTTATTGTATGACATATAATTAAATTTGATTGGTAAGAAACAATAATAAAAACAAATTTGCATTAAATAATTAAGTATAGTACTAGTAGTAATAGTAGTATTTTTATTTGTTTCAATGTAGACTTTGGTTGCTGAATTAGTAATGGAATCTCAAAAAAACAGATTTTAATCTATTTATTGAAATCTTATCTTCCTTACCATTATTCAATAAAATATTATAATATTTAGGGTGTCTAGATAAAACTAGAACGGGACCGAAAAAGGTTTGATCCAAAAACTTCTTAATACTGATATTTCTAACAAGAACGTGTGAGCAACAAGTCATATCAGGGTTAATATTTGTTTAACTTCAAATAACTAACAATTCCTTTAACGAAGGGGATTTTCTCTTAGAAAAATTTTAAAAAGTAACAAAATGGTTGTTAAGTGCCGTCAGTAGACAATTAATGATGACTGACTGCAGCTTCAAAATCTGGTGCATCGACTGTGTGAATTTTTCATTTGGAAAAACTAAAAAAGAGAGTTTGATTGGCAATTGCTGCTGTTGATTTCAATATGATAATAGTTAACCATTCCTAAAAAACTAAGGAGTGATTTGTTGGTTGTGGAAAATTTAAAAATGATTTAATTTTGGCTGGACAAGGAATTATCCATAAGGAAGAAATTGTATGGCCTAAAAGTCGTTACCGTCAAAAGTACATTTGTCAGGGTTAATTATAATTCCGCAATAAACTATTTTTACAAAATTTCTTTTCAAATGATCAAGATGCTCATTTTTGCATTTGTTGAAGACTAAAATATTGTCTATACTACAGGTCCAAATAAGATGGGTCATTCGTTATTTTAAATTTTATTACTAGGAAACAAATCACGATCTCATAATTGTAAATCTGCAATTTTGAAGCTTTATTGGTCTATATTACACCCCTCAAATCTCTAGCTCCTACTTAGGTGTACCACCCTCTATATGCAAAACAAAAATCTATCTGAGAGCATGATCAATAAACCTTTGAGATGTTTAAGCCGCATTTGTTAAACCGAAACTCATTCTAAGTTAAGATTCAAATAGAAAGGTGTAGTTATTGCCGTCTTATTAATGTCAGCAGGGTTAACGGGGCGTCACCAAATGTAAGCTTAGTTATGCTTTAACTAAAATAAGTTTGTATAACAAAAATAAATAAAGTAGTAGAAATAAAATAAATATGTTGATGATTTATCAAATTTATCAAAGAAAAATAATAATTTATATTTTTTGCTTCGGCAAAAAATTTCTGAATTATCATTTAACTTTATAATAATATTAAAGCCGTAAGTATGAGAAATAAGCAAAAGAGAATTTGTCAGCATAAAAATGAAAAGTTGATAGTCTATGATGTTATATGGAGCTAAATTTGGAGTTGGAAGTAGAAGGAATAGCTGGGTCGATTCGTACAAAGTACTGGAGATCTGTGCGATATATGATTAAAAACATATATTGCTAAAGAAAAAATAAAAGAGATAAAATAACGGTTCAAGCATGGAAACGAGCGATAAAGTTTAAAGAAAGATTGAAAGAAGCAGAGCGAGAAAGAGAAAGAGAAAAGAGATTAATGCAAAATTTTACAAGAAAATAAAAAAAGAAAAACTGGAATAATACATTTAGGGATGCTAGTATAGAAGCAGAAAGGATGAAATCAAATGGAAAAGTAAAAAAATGTGAAATAACTGAAAGAGATTAGGATGTACAAAGTCAATGAAGCAAAATACGAGTGAACGAGTACATTAAAAATTGTAGAAATATAATAAGAATAACTTTATTTTTGTATATGTTTATGAGTTTTTGAATTTTTTTACGGTATAAGAATTGTTAGATAATTTTGACTAAACTTTTATATCAAGAAATATTGCATACAGCGTGAATTGTCGAAAAATTGACTTGGATGGGTGACCGCATAGCCCCGCCTATCGGTACCATTCGCCATTGGGAAACAATTGATGGCGCTCTAGATATTGGAGGCAAATTTCTAGAGCAACAAGCTTTAACTCAATATACGCATACCTTCATAAACAAGGTAGAAGGACCTTGATCGATGGGCAGTTGGGTAAAACCCGTCAAATATAAATACTATTGTTGAAAATACGTCGGATAATATTGTCAAAATATTGAAAAATGTCTATAAGAATTAAAAACAGATTGATAAATGATTTTAAATACTATGAGTAATCAAAACATATTAGTAAAATGTTTCCAATTCTGATAAAATTAAGTTGAAACATATCAAGAAATATTTACAAAATATTGTCGGACATGGTAAAATGTTTAAAGTAACACATCATTTTATAAAAAATGTTAAAAAATATTGCAAAATTTCAATAAACATAAAATATTGGAAAGTATATTTTCCATTTATATTTGCTGCAGATAATATCAATTGGTTCTAAAATGAAATAAATTCATAAAAAATCCGTTACCTGTCCCATAAGTAACTATAATTAGAATTGATATTATAATAGAAATATGACATAGGCAAACTGATTGATTTTTTTTTTATTTCGAAGTAAATGTAGGCCAACGTGAAATTATTAATGGTGAAGGCGCCGGGCTCACCGCTCAATCAAATCAAATTGCCCAATGAAACGGGCAAATATTTAACACCTTTTACAAAGCAACTTTTTTATTTCCTCTTTTTATATTTATAAGAAGCGAACGTGTATTCAAGACAAAACCACATTTAAAATCTACTTATCGTTTCCCGAAAAGCATGGGTCGAAAAATATCCGCACAAACAAGGGAGTAACAAGCGTCGGTTGCGTCAAGGATAAAAAGGCGACTATATTGGACATCGGGAGCGGGTCGGATGCGCTTGGAATAAGCAATCTGTATAGATGAGGCGACCTGCTCTTGGTCTCTCTGGCTTAGCGAGTTGTAATCCCGGTGCGGTCGCCAGGATTTGACGTGCTTACTCTCGGGAAAAAACCCAGTGCCGTGCCTCACATCATAATTCAAACTTGAAAAAAATCAGCAAATCAATAAATGGATTTTGTAATATTTTTTGCAGTCTCGCAAAAAGGTTAAACGTTGTTGGCAATAAATTAGCTCGAGTATGAATTTTTAATAAGGTTTCTATTTATGCATGATTACATTATTAAGCGTGTATAACGAAATGTTATATATTATTCAGCGGCATGCTAACAAAGTTTTTTTTTACATTTACAGTAATATCATATTAAATCTTGTTTAACTGAAAATTCAGCCAATTTTTTTGTATACGCGCTATAAAAAGCGGAAACTTATAATAAATAAATTTATTAAGGTCCGAAAACTAATTAGCAAATGTTAAAAAGTGTTACGGTCTAATTAAAAAGTACTTTTACAAAAATTAATTTTAAAATAAAATAATATCATCAACAATTTTATTTAGAGCATTTTTACTAATTACAAAAGCTTGTGAGAATTATATTTTTTTTAAAAATTAGTTTATGTTATTAAAATTGTTATTTTAATTCATTAAAGAACAAAAAGGATTAAAACTAAATATAGTATTAAATCATGTTTATACTTGTTGATTAATTAATTTCAGAGAATAATCAAAATAATTTTACCGGTACGTAAAATGACTATCAAAGGAACAGTAAAACTAAATTAATTTTATATGTATTTTTTGTACCTACGGAACGGTAGCATGGAACTTTACAAAACCCAGCACTAATATATATAATCATAACATTGTGAATAATAGTGGAAATTTCCTTCTTTGAAAATATGATTTGATCAGATTGGGCGTGGGTTTTTCCTACCTCGACAGTGAATCTCTTACATATCATGCAGCAAATCATTGCACATTTATTTATTTAACAGTTAAATTTTTTTAAATAATGTTGAGATTTTTATTTAAAAATTATTTTTTTTATTCCAGCATTATTGAATTAATATTTCTTACGACAGTTGAAATTAATTCATTGAGGAAACTCATTGTCGGAAGAAATTTTAATTAACAACACAAAATAAAATGTAAGGTGCACTTGAAATGTTTTATATTTTTCTGCAATAAAATCTCTCGTATACAAAAAAAATGGAATAATCTACAATAGGCTTTTTCCCTATTCTTTTGATATAAAACCGAAGCGATCTCTTTTTACATTTGCAACCTAGCGGCAGTTTTTAATTTAGAAACCTTAAGTCGATATTACTTTTGTTAGAAGTTATTTTCTTTTTTGTTGCAGTTGCCCCAGTTTGTAGAGACAGCGAGATGACAGTGATCGGTGCATCCCTCGACGAAGTGCTGAGGGTGCGCTGCCATGTGGCGGCCGACCCAAGCGACGTGACCTTCGTGTGGCAGTTCAACAACAGTGGGGAGAGCTTTGATGTTTCGCCTGCTCGTTTTGTCACCACCAGCGGCAACATCAGCGAATTAATGTACACACCGGCATCGCAAAGGGACTACGGCACGCTCACCTGCTGGGGTAGCAATTCCATCGGACGGCAAAACGAGCCGTGCGTCTTCCAAGTCGTCCCTGCATGTAAGCGATATTTAATATACATATACAACCCCTTGTTATATATAACTAACCCCTCAGTTAGCTGTCGCTACCCCATCACTCTAATTATTGTTCTGGCTGTAATAACGTGCCTCGCATACGCAATTAGTGCTGCATTAATTTTACAAATGTCCGATTAACTTTATTAAATTTACATATTTTAAATATAAACAATTTTTTTAACATTAAACCCCAAACAATATTTTAGCCGGAAATAAATAATTTTTAAATCAATGAAAAATGAAAAATTGTTGACCGATTTAAATTGTAACGTCGGCACTCAAAAAATAACTTGCTAAAAAAATTATCTGGAATAACCATATTCTGCAGGCAACCAGTATTACAGCGCCAATCTGACAAATTAATTTTTTAAATTTTTAATTTATAATTTTTATTTAAATTGCATATTCTTTGTTGAACCTCCGCCTTATTTAAGCATTAAAACATATTTATATATAAAATTATAATTTGCAAAATTAATTTTTGTAACATACGTCAACTTTCAAATACAATTAAAGCATATTTGACTAAAATTGTAAATTAAAATTTTATTGTATCCTCAGTACTATAATATAAAACAGTTTAATTAAAGCAAACGCTTAATAAAATATTTTAGTATTTACATTTTAACATTTGCACGTATTTATTATTATTGTAACTTCATTATTTTATACTATTGAGATAATTTGAACTATATTTGATTTTAATTATATGACAAAGTTGTGACTAAGCATTAAACATTGTTGCAATTCATGCATATTCTAATTTCTTTTATTAAAATACAGTTACAATTCATATTCAGATATATTTAAAGTAATTTGTTTTCAATTTTATGACACAACTCTTTACATTGTGACCTCAGTATTATATAATGTTACAATTGAAGAATATTATTAAAACAAATTAATAAAAATAATCAATTTTTTGGAGGATACTCACATTGTTCTGATATATTTAAGTTATACTTATTTTGAATATTATGACAAAAACTTTATGTTGTGACCTCAGCATTAAATAATATTTTTCTTATATTATATTTTTATAAATTATTTATTTTTTTAAATTTATTATTTTTTCCTGTTATAAGACTTTGTATCTATTGGAAAATCATTATTATAGCTATTGGGGCATATTTTCAAATATTCCAAAAAAATTAAATTTAATACATAAATCAACTGTTTATATATCTTATCACAAAAGTTGTTTTATTTATTAAAAAATGCAATATCACATAGTAAAGGCTACCACTATTAAATTTAAAAAAAAATGTATTTCTTTAATTTGAATTGATTAATATTGATTTTGTTGTTAATAAATAAATATACAAATTAAAAATAGAATTATTGTTTAAAAAACAACGAAATGAACATAAAATAAATTGTAAAAAAGGAAGACACATTTACTTTTAATATATGTGAATGTGGTGAAATTCAATATTCATTCTGAAAATTATAAAATTGAAACTCCACAAATATAATAAGAAAAGTATATTTTTAACTTATCTTATTTACAAACCATATATATATAAATTATATAATTTAATTGATAATGACACATATATGTATGGTTTGTAAATAAGATAAGTTAAAAATTATACTTTTCTTATTATATATGTGGAGTTTTAATGTTATAAATTTTGGAATGAATATTGTTGAATTCCACCACATTCGCATATATTAAAAGTAAATGTGTCTTCAATTTTATATAATTTTTGAATTGTGTCAGCATTAAATAATATTGCAATAGCCTATTAAATTAAATTTATTCTTGAAACTTCCATTAATCAGATATATTTCATATATATCTGTCGTCAATTTCTTAGCAAGATTCTTTAAATTATGACCTCAGCTGTAAATAATATTAAAATTGAGGCATATTTAAAAAAAATTCTCAAAAATACTATACTATAGAATTTATTACTAAATATCATATTATTCAGGTATATTAAAAGTATGTGTCTATAATTTTATGAGGTATTTTTTAAATTGTGACCTCGGCATTAAATAATGATACAATTTAGGTATATTTGAAAAATGTTCTATTTTATTGCTGAAATATTATTCGGATATATTTAAATTATATCTATTTTTAATTTTGTGACATTTTTTTTTAATTGTTACCTCAACATTAAATAATGTTGCAATTTAGGCATATTTTCAAATATTCCTAACATATTATATTTATTATTGAAATTCACATTACTCGGATATATTTAAAGTATTTTTGTCTTATTTTTTTTTTAAATTCCTTAAATTATGACGTCTGCATGTTTTTAAAGATTCTCAGAAATGCCATAAAATTTATTAATAAATATCACATTATTCTAATATATTAAGAGTATATGTCTTTAACTTTATGACATAATTTTTTAAATTGTGACTTCGGCTTTAAATAGTATTGCGATTGAGGCATATTTTGAAATATGAATTTGAATATATAAAGACTAAAAACTTAAATTTATTACTGAAATTCCCATTATTCAAATACATTTTAAGTATATTTAGCTTCAATTTTATTACGCTTTTTTTGAAATTGTGACCTCGGCATTTAATGATGTTTTAATTGGAGTATATTTTTTAAAATTCTATTAAAATATAAATATAAATAAAAATTATGAAATTAAAACTCCACAAATATAATAAGAACAGTATTTTATTCAACGTAGCTTATTCACAAACCATATATATTTCGACATCTATTTGTCATTATCAATGACACGTATATATGGTTTGTGAATAAGAAAACTTGAATACTTTTCTTATAATATTTGTGGAGTTTTAATTTTATAATTTTTAGAATGAACATTGTTAAATTCCACCATATTCAGACATCAAATATTGAATTGCAATTTATATTATTCTGTTATATTGGAAACATATTTATCTTCAATTTGAACACAAAAATGAATTTTTAAATATTAAAAAAAAAACTATAAAATTCATTTTAAAACGCATTAGTGCAGCGGTTCTCAAATTGTATGAACCCCCCGCCCCCCGGCCATGTGGTGATGTGGGGGTGGGGCGAAGGAAATGAAGAAAGTATGTTGTTTGACCGGATAACGAAAAAAAAGGTCATCAACAGCAAATGTGGGTGAACTATTGCAATGTTTGAACAACAAAAAATAAGTAATAAATTTCGGTGTGGTTAAAGTAAAAAGAGGGACGCAAATTACAAACGATTGAAAACTGTGTGGCGTCAGAGGGGCAGAGGGGAGGGGGTGGAGGCGAACTAAATGAAGAAAGTATTTTGTTCCGTCAGGACAACAAAAAAAAGGTAATCAATGTGTGTGAACTGTTTTTATTTATTGGGACACCGAAAAATAAAGTTCATCAATAAATGTGACTGAACTATTGGAACAGTTCAGACAACCCAAAAAAGGTACTCGCAAATTTTAATGAAGGGGCGCAAAGTAATTCAAGGTGATAAGGGAGCGCGAACTACAAAAGATTAAGAACCGCTGCATTAGTATATATATATTTTAAGTATAGTTTAAATATTATATTCTACCAAATTTTATTAAATTGCAAAAATGCAACCACATTTTGAATTGTACATAATATACAACTTTTTCAATTATAACTTCAGTATTTAATTTTTAAAAAGTTATCCTCGATATATAAAATTATGAAATATTCAAATTTTATAAAGAAAAAGTATATTAAAATCATTTTCAATTTTATCAATAAGTTATTTTTTGTATATTTTTTTATCTTTTGATTTCCTTGTTTAATTTTTTTACTTAATTTTTTTCTTATTTTATTTTTAATCATTATATCACTTTTTTGGTTATTTTTGTTTGTTAAATTTGTTGTTTTTGTTTTTACTGGTCTTTGTAACCTCTCGTTTTTATTCTTTTAGTTATTTTTGTTTGTTTGTTTTTTTTTTAAATTTTTTGTACTATTTTTTATTTTTTGTCCATTTTATAGTTTTTTCTTTGTAATATTTTGTTTATGTTTAGCTGAATTTTTGTTTTTTTTTTCGTTATTTACCTTTCGTTGTTATTGTTTTTGTTTCTGTTGCTATTTTATTATGAATAATATAATTAATTAAAATAAAAAATCCAAAAAGAAACACAAATTGTAGAAATAATTTAAAATGTATGCAGGGTGTCCCATTTTAATCCGCCAGTAGCGATAACTCTAGCTGAAACATTACGTCGCACCAAAAAGTGTTCCTAATAAAAAGTTAATGGTTTTGAGGGGAGATATCTGATGCTGTCAACCTTGCCCTCTTCGGACCCCCAGGGGGCGGGAACGGAGGGGCAACTTTGAAAACTTAAATGGAAACTCCTATATTTGATTGCACATTCGGATAGAACATTAAAAAGTAAATAAATTTTATTCGGAGACTATTTTAAATTTCTGATACATGGCGCTGCAAACGACAAAATTTGTTTTTTTCTTAAATAAATCTCAAACTTAAAAATTGTTACATTAATAACTTTTATCATTAATAATTCAAAATGTGTGTCATATAGGCTTCGAAATTCTTATTAAGAGCAATAGTATTCAAGAAAAAATATCTTTTTTATTAACTCTATAATACATCGAATTTAATTTACAAGTAATGCTCAAAGTTGTATCCGTGATGGTCTCGACACAATCTTACTTGTTTAGCGAAATTCTCCACGCATGCCCGCAACGTATTTGGAGGTATTCCACGGTAGGCATCAACAATTTGCACCTTCATGTTCTGGCGCGTTTTAGACGATCGCGGAACACGATGTCTTTCAGGTAACCCTAAAATAAATCTGGTGACGTCAAGTCCAGTTATCGGGGTGGCTAAATAACAGGTCCTCCGCGACCAATTCAATGAGCTGGAAACAACTCATCCAAATGGCGGCGAACAGCACAAGCGTAGTGTGGTAGAGCACCGTCCTGCTAGAACCACATTGTCCTCCGGGTTCGCAAATTCTTCAGTCTTTCAATAGTACAGGAAGGTCGTTCTTAAGAAACTCCAAATACCGCACGCTATTTAACGTCCTTTTGAAGACATATGCTCTGCGAGCCGAGAAGTCCACACCACACACTGACACTTCATCGCTACTGTGCATCCACTTGTCGACCCAGTGGGGATTTTCGGCACTTCAATATGGGTGTTGACGAAACCGGTATTCTGAAAAGTACAATCGTCAGAGAACAGGACTCGGTGAAAGAAGAAATTGTCTCGTTCAATTTTCTGCAAAGCCCAATTGCAGAAATCTACATGGTAGGGGTAATCGTCCTCAGAAAGATTTTGAACGCCCATGGTGTAGTATGGATGGTATTTGGTTGCGTGGAGTAACCTCTGAGCCCTTAGATTTCGATATGCCGATTTCTGTCTGGATTTTTCGGAGACTGATATATGGATTGAGGTGTATCGC
>JARJEC010069181.1:0-17261 GCA_030264575.1 Tachinus sp. AB-2021 | reverse complement strand
GCATATACTGACGTTTCAAAATGTGACAGAATTGCGGAACCAACTTCACTCCTGTTCGAGAAATGTCAAAAACAAAATGTGTCTTAATGAAAAACCCTTTAACTGTATAAATAAAAGAAATGTTTGGTCTGTATATAGCTTAAACTTCTAACTGACTTAAAATCTGGGCTTTAAATTGGGAGCCTTTCGCACTCCCATAGTCCAGCAACTTGGAAGTTATGTTAGAGGAAGGTTGAGGTTCGAATCTCAGTGGTTACTTTGCCTGCATTGCATGGATACACCATTGCGTTCAAAAAAAGGTCAAAAATGAGTCATTTATGTAGTGGAGATTGATAGAGACGCGCTCAGGCGTCTGCAAGTAAAACCAAAATTCTCGAAAGAGAGAGGATATAGGTGAGTGGTGTGACCGGTGGATGGGTAGATTGGTGTACATTAAAAGGGTGAGTGGGTGGATTGTACGCACAAGCCACAATGTTTAAGCAACCGACTCGCTCAACCCGACACTAGGCCCTACAATGATAGTTGTAAATATTCATAAAAAATAAAATCCAATATATTTTTATACTCGCGTTAACGACTGGTACACCAGCTAGTTATTTATATATGCAAAGTAAGTACATCCAAGATATGCCGAGTTTTCGTTCTTATTCTTATTTGTGCATTGGTGCACTTGACAAACCTTATACTCATATCAAACAATAAGTTAAACCTTACAAAATTTAAACCCAGTAAAATCTCATTTTCGCCAAAACGGTCTTTACCGACTTGTTAGCATTCTCGGATGCTCAATTACAAATAAAATACCTATGTAAAGTTGGCTCTCGCACTTTGCGCAATTTTCATTCGTAATAAACGAGTGTATTAATGATTATCTAATTTCAAATTTGTTCGATTTTGAGAGATAAATTATGACGCGAGTGTGGTTTCCTAAAGCAACATAATTTACCTAAAAAAAAGAACAAATTTGCGATAATCATTAAAATATATGAGTTGTATTTATCAAGATTATTTCATAAAAAAACTAGAAGTCGCAATGCGTACTAAAACTTTCCCCCCATGTGTTGGTGGAGGGTCCAGGATAGTATAAAAGTAAACGTGAATCCGGTCGGTCTGTTCGATATAAATTATTTTATATAATTTTGATTCATATTTTCGTATTTCGCGGGTTTTAATCCTGACTTGACACTGATCACGTAGGTTTTCTTTTTTGCATTTGACCATCTCAAAAACGCCATCTATCGGTTTTTTATTTTCTCCTAAAGAGAGAAGTAATACATTCATACTTTTTTATCTTTTAGAATTTTTTACTGAAACAAACCGAAATACGCAGATTTTAGAGATCCACAAAAAAAAATTAGTTTATACGAAATTTTGTTATAAATTTCATAGTAATCTTGTAAATTAACAAAATCCTTCTTTTTGTCATTTCAAATGTTTTTATAACTTATAATATATAATTTAAAACTAATTTAATTCAATTTCTAAAGTTAAATTAGTGTATAATTATGAAATTATCCTTTCTTTATTTGTTATTATATTCAAATCAAAACCGTTTATAGCAATTTTGGAAGGAACATTGACGACCACGTGTTGCCAACTGAACCAAGCGAAACGAATTTTTGGGCGGCACAACTAAAGCTTACTTCTAACATATTCCCAAAATTTCAGAATAATATCTTAAAAACTGTTTGAGTTATGCCTGACACACATATACACACACACTCGGACACTCGCACACACATACACGCAAACAAATAAACGCAAACATACATACAGACATTTTTTTCTAAAAACCACCTTTTTTAGACGCAAGGACCTACAAAACATATATTTCCGTTGAAATCTCAATTTCGAAATATTTATATGAATCTAATACTTTTCCCTATATAGGGAAAAAGTAAAAATTAAATACTACAACCTTTTGTTTATTATAAACATTAATATTAAATTTATAATTTACTCACAACATCATCATGGGCGTCACTGGCAATAACACAAACGATAAATATATTAATTGTCATTTAAGTCTTTCTAGGCCAATCAAAAGTTTGCTTTTAAATTAGAGTAAAATAATCATAAAAAATAGTCTATAATTTAGGACTAATTTGTACCAAAAAATATAATTTGTACCCACACCGTTTAGCCGATATAGCACTACTTCAAGTGGAAGTGCTAATTTTAATAAGGACAGGCAACTCACTGTCACTAATCAAGTTGAATTATAGTCGACTGGCTAATTAATTTAAGCTAATTTCTCCCAATCGTCTTTTTTATAAACAATTTTTTATTGAAAGTTTCAATGGCAACTTTTCGAAACTGCGCCAGATGTAATATGGAAATCAATTATGGCGAATTTACGCAACCGATATAACGTTAAAAATTAATTAAGTATTAAATACAACTTTAGATATAGACGTGATAAATTGATGCAATAAATTGAAATATAAGAGGCTGTGCGCATGCGCGTGCCGCTTGTCTCGGGTTTAGCTGCGTTCGGTTATTATATACCAAACACGTTTTTTAAACAAAATACACTTTAGCCGTTTGCAAATGGCCAATATTTATTTTAATACAATTTACACCAAAACACGTTTATTTATTATGGTTTAGGTACACATAGACCGACGCCACATAACCATTACACCGCTCCTCACCAAATTGTTTCCAGACGTAGCTTTGACGTTAATTGCTGGTCAAGCTGCTCGCCCACATAACGCATGCGTATTACTGCAGAATTTAAGAATTTAGCCACAGAAGTTCAATTTTACGAACTTCCAAGGCCAAATCTTAAAGCCACGGCCAATACTAAATTTCCATAAATGAGTAAATGAGAACTCTAGTATTTAACTCGCTAATGTTAAATCTAAATTTATTACTAATGCTAAATCGGTTCCATAAATTTGCCATAAGTCTCTTTGCTAGATACATTTTAAGTTTTTAAATTAAAATTAGATCGAAATGGCTGCAATTTAAATCTTTTAAATGAAGTAACTATCAATAATTATACCGGTAATATTTTTAAAAAATTAATAAGAAGCAACTAGCTGGTTTTTAAATCTCATGTTACAAGGCCTAATGACCAAAACATTAAAAATTACAGCTATTCTATAATAATTTACTTTTGAAACTGTCTTTTCATATTCAAATTAATTTTCATATTCGGCACCAATGAACAAATTTCAGAAACTTTATAACTGAATTTAAGACCAATTTGTACCTATACAAATTAACTGAATTTAAGACTAATTTGTATTGGTACAAATTAGTCTTAAATTCGTAGTTATACACAATAATCAATTTGTTATCAACAAATAGCTATTTTTGGAAAATGCGTCATGTGTTCATGAATGTACCACGTGGAAATCAAACAACTTCTAGATAAACAAAACCAATAAAAATGTTCATACCTGAATTTAAGCCTAATTTGTGTAAAACTCAGTTTTGCCAAAAAATCCATTCGTTTTTTGTATAATACAAATAATAAATAAAAGTATAAAAAAGCAAAGAATATTGGAATTCTAATATTTAGAAAATACAACGAAATCTATTATAGTAGATATTATAGAATTTCTAATGACAACTCCGGTAACAGAACAATTTTGTATGCGCCGACAAAAATATATGTAGGTTGATTTACATACGCCACATCAGGCATGTTAAACAGTTTTTCAATTTTATAAAAACTATTTGAATTCAATAATTTGAAAATGCAAATTGTTTGTTTTGCAACTTTTTATATCTTTTTGATATTAAAAAAGTAGGAGAACTTTTTTGTTAGTCGCTATTGATTTTTAGCTAAGAAGTGGTTTAGCTAAAAATCATTCGATGTTACAAAAACTAAAAGAAGTGCAAGAACACAAACATTTTTTTATGTTAAACAAAGTATTTATATTTACTTTACTTGCTTATTTAAAAAAAAAATCGAAATAAAAAAATATTTTTAAAAATTTGAGTTTTAAAGTTTATTTAATAACAAAACCGTTTTTGAGTTTGATTTATGTAAAAAACCGATAGTTGAACGAAACAAAAAAAAAGAAAATTTAAAGGTTTATTGATTTAACGATTAAAAAAAATAATTAGAAATAAAGTTTTGAAAAAAGAATTAAATACAAGAAGTTACTTTCTACGCTTATTATCAAGTCGCATCGAGACTAGTTTTATAGCAGATCCACCAGAGACCAGATCCGGGCGGATTTATAAAAGTCCGGCCGGATCTCTCGGATCAGGTTCCGCCTTTTTTATGAGGGCTACGATATGCGTTTCCGGAAAAAAAAACTATATCCGGCGGCATCACCAGTTCAATCATAACATAAGACACTACACTACTTAACCGCTAAAAAATTGAAAAATATCATTTCCGCTTAAACCGAAAATAGCTCAAATTTTATAATTTTTAATGGAGCATCCGGTGTATTTTTTCAAATTTTTAGTTTTACGTCTTCTTCTGTTGTGTCCCCATGTGTATACCCATGTGCGTTGGCGAATTATCATTCATTGTATAATTGTTAAAGTTTTGTTTATTGCTGCTTGGCATATATCGCCAAACTTTCTTTCTTTTACGTATAAGTCGCAATTTTGAAAAGTTTTGATAACATAACCTTATTTTTGGATGGATCTGGCGCCACTTTTTGGCCAGACCCGAATTCATCACCAAAAATAAAAGCCGGAAGCGGAACGAAACCAAATCTGAGACCGGATCCATAACAATATAAAACTACTAGTGTCGGGGCGATTTTCTCTCTCTCTCAAATTTCTTGATAGAAACAAAAAGTTTTAAAAAAGGAAAAAACCAAAAAACAGTTAAATTGTCTTTTTTAGTGTTCATAAATAGATTTTTTAAAGGAAGCAAACGTTAAAAACGGTTGTGTTCTTAAATAAATTTTGAAACACGTCAACATTTAAAAAATAATTTGTTAATGTTTTTAATTATTAAAAAAAATTAATCATTTTAGGAACTCCAACTTTTTTTTTATTTCTTGCAAATTACATATATTCCATGTCCAACGTTTCGATAAATAAAAATCTTTTAGCCAGACCTGAATTCATCATCAAAAATAAAAGTCGGAACCGGAACGAAACCGAATCCGAGACCGGATCCATAACAACATAAAACTACTAGTATCGGGGCAATTATTTCTCTCTCAAATTTTTTGATAGAAAGAAAAAGTTTAAAAAAAGGAAAAACCAAAAAAACAGTTAAATTGTCTTTTTTTATATAATGTTCATTAATAGATTTTTTAAAGAAAGCAAACTTAAATAAAATTTGAAACATTTAAAAAATAGTTTATTTAAAAAAAATAAATCTTGTTCTTTGATAGAAAAAAATCTTGTTCTTGCAAATTCTGATATTTCTAATAGTTTTATTTTTTTTAATTTAGAAAAATTAATCAAAATTGTTTGCTTTTTCGGAACTCCAACATTTTTTTTATTTCTTGCAAATTACATATATTCCATGTCCAACTTTTCGATAAATGAAAACCTTATCTTCCTCAACGACTGAACATTAATTTTAACATGAAAATATACAAAAAGTTGAAACAATGATATTTTGTAATTGCAAAATATATAATTCAGATAGTTTTTATAAAAATTAGAAACTGTTTTTATCATATTTGACGCGGCTTTGTGCTTTATTGAAAAGGAAATTGAAAACTGAAAAAACAGAAAAAGAGGCAATGGGCAACAGTTAATTTTGAGCAAATTTATTTCTGTACGGAACCGCTTATTAGAGAGTTCACTTAATAATAACTTCACTTTTTTACATTTTGTTATAATTTTATTTATTTAGAATAGTTATTGATAACCGAATGTCTCAAATTGTTGCTCGACTAACTGACTAATATTACCAACACTGATTGACAATGGATCACAACATTTATACTATCAATATTGCCCAGGTAGCAGCTAAGTGTTACCAATACTGAATAACAATGGCACACCCAACTATCGGACATGCTTAACTATCAAGGCTGCTGGACTAATAAGTAATTAGTATTACCAATACTGGTTAATAGTGGCATGCTCAGTTTCATGCCAAGTCTGCTCGTCTATACTTCTCCAGCGAACAAAAATAGTTAACACGCAGTAAAAACGTGCATAGAGAGGTAATATTGCTTATTGCGAAGCAAAATTATGCGATTTAAAATTCCAACAACCAATATGCACGTAATTTTATGGCTCCGTAGTTTTGCTGGGATAGGTATACCCAGTGGTAGATGGTTAATAATATTTAATAAACGTAAAATTGTTGCCGTCCTGAATATTCCATGAATAATTTTACATATCATTCTAAATTAGTAACTTAAAAAGTGATTTGCAAATGATAATTTTCAAAGATAATTAAAGGTATTTAAAAAGATAATTATAAAACGTTAATGAAATTACAATTAGCCTCTCTGATTCTATGGCCAAAAAATGTTGGCTCTTAGATTGTGATTTGTCAGGATCTCTTTATTCAATTTTATTTCTGGACTAACATTTATTTTAACGGCCATGTAATGAACATACCTATTTATCAGTAGACAGAAAATTATAAATGTAAATTACACTTAAACTGTTTACATTGTTTATAATGGATTTGAATATTTAATTATTGCTTTAGTATTCTAGAAAAATATGTGCAAACGATTCATCATCTGTGTCATTACGTCGTGCAATATTCTTTGATCCAATTTAAATTATTGAAGTTTAATCAATGTTAATCAGGTTAAAAGGTTGCCATCAAGTAACATTGTTCAATAATTTACTTCGGTTCACGTCTTCCTACTTAAATCGCTAAATTAATTTTAATTAAAGGAATTTATTCGGAGAAAAAAAACAATAATGGCACCTGTCTTTTATACTATTTTAAGTTGATTGAAAATAAATATAATTAATCGCAAGCAATCTGGTACCAATATTTGTTATTCAAATTGTAATTGCTTCATAAAATACATTTTAACTAATATTTGGTTAATTTTGTTTATTATTATTATTATTACAGTTCAAAGATCAAAGTGTCACATTTCAAAATCATCTTATATTTTTCAGCATTGAAATTGGGTGCGCAGATCATAAATTCCTGAAACCGAATCAAAGATTTAACTGAAGCGATTATGGTTCGTGTAAAAATGGAGTTTTTTTAATTATATAAAGTGTTCAGTTATGAAGCCGTACGATGCCCTTTATACTAAAGTAACAATTATAAATGGTGTGTAATTTATCAGCACTGATTATTAACAGGAAATAATTATTACTTCGTTAAAATATTCAAAACATTGCGGTAATTGCGGCTTTTAGTAACAGGATGGATGGGACTACATATCACAACATAGTTTTCGTTTATATCGCTTATTTTTCGTGTAATTTATATTTTGCGTTCATTCATTTATTTTTAATTACATGTTTATTTTTAGATTATTTTTCTATTTTCTCATATTTTTCGTTTTTTTTTCTATGCCGGGTGACAACTGAACAAGGTACGCGCCCATTTATTTATGAATATTTTTTATGCAATTTTTATGGGTTAAAATACATCACAATACCTTACTTTACCGCTGAAATTTTTTTAAATATCCGATTTAACCGGAAATAGCATCAAATTTTTAAATAACGCATCCAGTATAATATTGCAATTTTTGATTTGATAGTAGATTTGAATCCAAATTTTCAGAATTTTGGTAACCTCATTTTGAAAGAAAGAAAAAGAATTTATTTTTTATAGCAGATACGAAATCCCATCGTATCTGCTACAAAAATTAAAAAATAAATTCTTTTTTTCAATTCGCAAAAATATCACTTTGTCACATTATTCAAAATTGAGTGCTTTGTGCACTTTTATAAATTACATAATTGTAACTTACTTTTTTCGAATGCAATCCGCTTAGTACCAAGGCATCCATACCGTAAAAGTATATTTTTTGTTAGCAACGATACTAAAAATATATGTTTTGAATAAGTATTAAAAAGTTATAATTTTTTTGTGATGTTAAAAATGAGATAATGTTACCAAAAGTACTGAAATTTATACTATTTTAAGTACCTGGTTTTATTAATCGTCGTATTAATTTCTTTCGTATTTCTAAATAAACTTGTCTATTAACTAAATATTTTTCAAATTAACTTTTCATTTCTTCATTATTTTTAATTCTGCATTTCATTTTACTAAAAACGCGAACCAAACCGGAATTAGGCTTGATTAAACCGCGAACCGAACCGTATACTGAAAAACAAAAAAAACTCATTTCTGAAACGAGTCAAATGGTTTGAACCGGTTTTTAACAGATTTATGTATATTTTCAGTTTAATTAATTCGGTTTTATACAGTGTGTACAGGATAAATGTAACAAGAAGTATAATGAACACATTATTTTCAAATAAAAAAATTGCATTTGAGAATCGAGCCTTGCTTGATGTTAGGTATAAGAAAAATTAGGCCAACTCTATGCTCAAATATAAGAATGGCAAAAAAACTGTGAGAGGAAAAGTCGCTGAAAGTGGTGCCTAGAGTTGGTGGACTGAGAATTCCCGGAACAAAATTCCCGGAAATTTTGGAAAAATATGCAGTCTCTATTCCCTCCAGACTCGAGAAATTTCAAAATTGAAAATGCCAAAAAGCATCTAACATATTTTAGTTATTAGAATAAAAACGTGACTATTAACACACTTTTAGACAAAAAAACTCACTTTAGAGATTAACAATCAAAAGAGAAATAGTAAATACTCATTATTACAGAAAATTTCAAAAGTTTGACATTAGATGAATAGTATTAGTAAGAGTAAAGTAACAGTCAAGTAAGAGTAAGAGTAAAGTAACAGTAAAGTAAGAGTAAAGTAAGAGCAAAGTAAGAGTAAAGTAAGAGTAAAGTAAGAGTAAAGTAAGAGTAAAGTAAAAGTAAAGTAAGAGTAAAGTAAGAGTAAAGTAAGAGTAAAGTAAGAGTAAACTAAGAGCAAAGTAAGAGCAAAGTAAGAGCAAAGTAAGAGCAAAGTAAGAGTAAAGTAAGAGTAAAGTAAGAGTAAAGAGTATTAATAAACGTAGATATTTAAAGAAAATGCAAAATATTGAATGAACTACAAAACAGGATCAACATAAATAACTAAAAAAGTATTTAATATTGTTGAAACAGGTGATAATAGAACCAGCAAGTTAGATAGAAAATCTCCATAAAACCAAAATGTTGTTAACAAAAATGTTCTGTTGGTTTTTGTAGAGATTCTCCATAAAAAAACAACATATTTGTTAACAACATTTTGATATAAAATTTAGAAGTAAACTTTTAAAAAGTCATGAAATGCAGTGAGGTATTTGAAAGCACATTTTTGAAATAAAATTTATATTTTCTATTTCAATTTATAATAATCTATATTTGTGTGTATTATTAAATTTACTACTATTATATTGCCATTTTAATATGAATATATAATATTAAACTAGTTTATATTAGTATTTACGTTCATTTTTTAACTTTCTCGAGTCCCGGGAATTCCCGGAAATGCCCTAAATGTACGTTTGTCTCGTATCCCGGGAATCAAAAATATCTCGAGATTGAGCATCCCTAGTGATGCCCTAAGGCGGGGGTACTCTAACTGATACTGTCGTGCCTCGTCATCGACTGCATGACTAAATGATATCTTCGCCATAGTTTACGCGGACGATCTCACCTTATAATCGGTAAATTTGGGGCAATCGTATCTAACCTGATGCAGATTACAGTAAACACCCTAGAATCGTTCCTTTTTCAAGGCAACAAAACACCGATGACATAAAACCTTGAAACTACACTGCCAATGATAAAGGAAGTAAAATATCTGGGAGTTGCCATTGACACCAGACTTGCCTTCCATACTGATTTGAAAAAATGCAAAGGCTACACGGGTGCTCTTTGTAACACAAATGATGGTCGAACGCACTTGGAGACTAACACCAAGTATGACCAGATAGTTATATACCGTGGTAATTAGACCCATCATTACAACACTCATATGAGATGAAAACACTCAGAACTATGCCCACCAAGCTAGACAAACTACAGAAGATAACATGTTAGCTGATAATGGAAACAATGAGAACGACGCACGCAACAGTCATGGAACTTGCACTATCGCCACTTAACCTACTCGTGATGGTCAAGCGAGGCATGCAGCATATTGATTACAGATAAACAAACACATTTCTAATCTTAAGTACTCACAGACCAAGTATAATAAACGTGTTGCATGAGGAAAAATGATAAGATCAGACTTTATGAAAGGTTACCGCATTCAAAGCACCTTTGATGTAATACAGTCGCGAGACGAGTGGCCAACAGAAAAATACCCGGGTACAAGGCAATTAATCATTTGGTAAACAGATGGGGCCAAAAATATAAATCATCAGTTTTCCAAGCAGAAGTGGTCGCTATTGAGTGATGCGCCATGCTCATGATGGTCAAGAGTTCAATTCAATAGACCGATTACCATCATGTCTTACAGCCAAGCACCATTACAGGCGTTGCAATCGCCAGTAATAAAATCCAAACCCGTCTTGGATTGTATAAACACTTTGAAGGAAGTGACCACTGTCTCCAGAACAGGCGTACTCTCCTGTTCTGGATACAGAAAGACTAAGGCATTAAAGGAAACTTTAAGGTCGACCAGCATAAAGTTTTTATCAAAGAAAGAGGTACAGCAAGGAAGAGTAAACGAAAATCTAGAGAAAGTATGAACACACCTGAGGACAAATCATACTAACAGACTAAACAAAGCAAAATCTGGAGAAATAACAAAAAGCAAAAATGCAAATGTAAATAATAGAAGAAACGCTGATGATTATAGAGGAAATTAACCGGCGACATATGTTGCCACAGCTAGACTGTGTAAATTCCGCGAAGCAGAAACCAGCTTAAACCACAACCGCAGCAATAATCAGAGAGAGAATGATATGAAAGACATAACTAACATCAAGATTTGCGCAGAGAAAAAACCGTAAGACAACTTGTGCAAAAGCTGCCAGTGGATGAATCACACAAGATTGCTCCTAACAGAAAATACTCCAAAGAAAATATCTCATATGAAACGAAGCAAACTGCGAAGGCTTGCAGTACTGATCACTAGATACTGTGGTCTAAGAAGCATATGCATAGATTAGATATACAGGAAGAACCACTATGCCGCGGATGCTTGGAGTACGATGTGACTCCAGCGCATCTGCTTTGCAAATGCAAAATATTAAACATGAAGCTCATAATTCTGTTTGGCAAGAATAATGCTAACCCAAGAAGAGCAGAAGACAATCCCTTGGTAAAAGCTCCTGGATTTCATAAAAGAGACAGCTGCTAAAGGAGTAAAACGTCGAGGTGCAACATAGGGCCATCAAGACCGCAGTGACAATTGACAAACCACCGCAAGGAAAGAAAGAAAAAAACAAAAAGTTATACCAAAAATGAATTCATTCCATTTTATACATGGTGTTTTATAATGATAAAAAATGTACCATTATTCAATATACCTATATAAAAAAATACTAAGGAATTTATTTATGATGCAATTTCATACCAAATTTCAAGAATATCAACAACATTTTACTAAATTATTAGAATTACAGAAAAGAAAGTTAATATAAACATAAGCTCTACTAAAAAATGTAAAAAGAAACAAAAAGATAAGAAAACTGAAACACTAGTTTTTCAAAAAAATGTTTAAATTTTTTTTATTTTAATCTAATCAGAAAACCAGCAATTTTGTATATTAAAACCTACTAACAATCGTTATTTGTTGGAAAAAAGTTAGAAAGGCAATTTAAAAATAAAAATTGCAATTTATCAAAGAAAAATGCGTAAAGTAGTTTTACTTCAAATTACCGGAACCATGCTTGAACCGGCTACGGAATAATTTAAATTGTTTCAAACAGGTACAAAAAAAAAGAAAAAAATAAACATAACAGAACCGTTAATTTTTAGATTATTTATATTTTTCTCATATTTTTTGCTTATTATCTTTCGTTTTCGTTTTTTCAAAATTACTTTATATGTCATTTTCGCTCATCTTAATACGTTTTTTGCTTCAATGCGATGCGGAAATCATTAAGGTACACTGATGATCTCTTATGAAGTGAAACAATTGTATGCATTTGATTGTTGAAGCTTGTAGCAATTTTGAATTTGATTATGAACTTTTTTACTCAATCTGTGTACATTTTATTGTCAGCTTGGTGTTGTGATACTGGTTGCCTACATGGTAGATTGAGTTTTCCAGATAGATTTCTGGCTTGATATTCTTCTTGCAAGAAAATGGGTATAACCGCTCACTTTGACTAGAATAACAATTTATTTACATATTTTTTGTAAATTTCGTTTTGTTTCCGAGCCTTGATAACATTTCGTTTCAACAAGACTGTGTGAATAATTTGCAAATTTTTAGCAACATCTCAACATTCGGAGTATTTGGCAATATTTCCCAAAAAATCATTTCACAAACAATATCTTTCGCAAACATTTTGTAATATTTGTCAAAATTTCAAACATTTCAAACCTTTCAAATCAAAAACATTTTGCAATATGCTGCTTCTTTCTCGAGTTTCACAAAATTTTAAACATTTTTCACTAACATTTTCAACATTTTACAACGTTTATTAAACTTCTATATATTTTTAATATATTCTTTTTATATAATATACCGGGTGACAACTGAAACAGGTACGCGCCCATATCTTTTTTATTTATGAATATTTTTTAATGAAATTTCTATGGGTTAAAATACATTAGACAATACTTTTTCGCTTTTCTAAGTAGGGTCTTATTATGTATTTTAATCCAAAATAATTTTATAAGAAAATATTTGCCATCCACTCCTCGCCACCCACTCCTCGCCACCCACTACTCACCACCCACTAGACATTACCCAATATCAAGAAATGTTGAAAAAACGATAAATATTATGGGCAATTTCATTTTAAAGAGAGGAGAGGTGAATCAGAAATCTAGTTTTTCATTCTACCATTTTTAAAAAGTTACTTTGCAGTATTATTATAGTAGAAGACCCTAAAAAAAATTTTACTTTGAAGTCACTTTTAGCCTGTTTTGCTGCTATTGCGATTTGGGTTCCCTTAAAACGCAAATATCCAAACAAAATTTAGTTTTTTACTTTATTTTAGATGAAAATGAGTCAAGTTAGCTATATAAAAAGTATTTAAAATTAAATGCTTTTTAGATATGCATGTAACGCGGAAAACAGGTTTTTTTAAATCTAAGTTGAATCTAAAAAATTACTTTAAAAGTTTTAAAAAAAGTCTTCCAGTAAACCAGCAAGTTTTTTCGATTTTTCGACTAATACAAAAAAATAGTAAAAAATAACAGCATTTTCAGATTCTACAGAAAATTTTCAAAAGATTACGTTTTTTTGGTTTTTATTGTCCCGTAAAAATTGCGGTTTTTATGCGATATATTAAATTTTTTAAATTTGTCATCTACTAAAATAATGTTAGAAAACAACTTTTGATAAATCGTAGAATGCAAAAAAATCAAAACAAGATTCCCAAACCAAACCCTTCCACCCATACTGACAGTAGCTCCTTTAAAATGGAATTGACACATTAAAAAATGTCAAAAAACATTAAAAATTAATTATAATAATATATTTACCTAAATAAAAACAATCAAGTTGCCTACGGAATTTTTCTGTATGTATATTAAATTCATTTTATTTTCAACTATGAGCTAAAATTAACTAACTATGGGTTCCAATTCACACCAGTACATACTAAAATGGCTTAGCCGGGCTCCAATTTACACTTTCCCGTAAAATATTGAATAATTAAGTTGCTTCGCTCCGCAATTCACAACATGTTTAGTAACAATTCCGATTTTGCCATTGTTGGTAAGAGTATCGCCGACTTAAATTGAACTTTTAATCACAAATATTCAAATTTCTCCAAAAAAATTTGCGATAAAATTAAGCCCGCCTTTATGTTGGGAGGAGAAAAGGAAGGCCAAAAACCTTTATTATCAAAAACTACTGCTATTTTTATTCCTTCAAAAATTTTATAAAACAATTAATATTCAATATTTTGTATAATTTAGCAATTAACGTATAAACAATAAATTTTTGATTTGATTAACCTATTATGCTATTTAGTGGATAAATAGCATAATTAAATCAAAATTTAATATTAATGGGTAAAATGAGAACGATTAAATTTGACAAGTGTGCCAATTAATATAAATTCCATTCTCAATAATAAGCTAATCTATCAATTACAATCATTAATTATAACGTGAGCAAAACTTTAAGTAAATAAATTAAACTTTATTTATGGCATTATGTAATGTTAAATGCTTGCGTTTGAATATATTGATCAAATTGCGCTATAAAATGTTATTATTGTATTACGTGAATAGTATAAATTAATTAACTATCACAATAAATTAGAAAATAATTACGTTCTGTTTGCTTAATGTTTCCATAATAATATTGTAATTGATATTGAAAAACGTAAATAACACGATCTGATCGGATGCACGGAAGAAAAATATTCGCATAAATGGGCAAAATGTAGTAGTAAAATATAATAAAGTTGATTAGGCGTCCTATTTGATTATTAGGAAAGGATGAATAAATAGCTTTGTTGCACAGTTATAATTTAATTGGTTAATTTTACATCGATAAGACGTTTCGAGAGAAACTTTTCTCTTCCTCAGCGCAATTTTATTCACGCTTCATTCAAATGTAGTAGTGTGTTCTCATTTTATCTTTTTGTAATAGACAATTGGGCTCATAAAGTTAGTTATATTTTTAAAGGCAACGACTTTTCTATGAGGAAAAAGATGTATAGCAAATGCTACACGGATTTATGCCTTGCAACTATAAATACACGAAATCAATAATCGCCACTTACCAATTTCAGTTAATTAAATAATTTTAAAAAAAATAAGTACATTTGCTAGGCATCTTGTTATATAACAAAAAAACTTTAATACCTTTTAATCTAGTAATATTTTCTTCTAAAAGTTAATTACTGCAATTTGCAAAGTAATTTGTAAAATCAATAAAATTAATGCAAAGATTGTGTACATCAAAACCTGCAGAATTTAATTGATATTTAATTTGATGATAGTTATTTTATAAAATTAGTTGTAATTATTGTAATTATTTTTTTCTTGTTATTTTTTATCACTTTTGAAGCATTTTAACCAATCGCGGCCACCTAGATGCAGAAACAAAAATGTGTAATTTTTGTTGCCATGGTGATAAAAATTGACGATCGATACGTTTTTGTGTTTAAATTGTCGATTTAATTCAAAATAACAAAAAAAGTATATAGTTCTAGTTAAAATTGACGTCATTTCCGGAATAACCGGAAGTGATACTAACTTCACAAATATCTATAAATTGCATTTTTAGGTATATACTCATATAAATTTCATTTGTCTAGCTTCATAAATAACAGAATAAAAGAGCCTAGATGGCTTGGGTCACCCGGTATATTGTTTCATATTATCACAATATAATATGTTTTCAAATCTTGTGTTATATTTAACTTTATAAATAAATATTATACATATATAAGATATTGCAATAGTTGCAAAAATCAGTTCCCCGCTCGACGTAATATGCCGCAAGCACCAGTTTAAACGTTGTTGCCAAACGTGTTTTTATTTTTTTTTATTACATTTTATACGTTACGCGATAACGGAGCATTATTGCCATACAGCCGACAAAGAAGGAAAATCTACGTATGTGTTTCGTTAGCCAATTGGCGATATGAGTTTCTAAACCATCTGTAAATTTGGTTGTGTGCCCAACTAGACAATGTTTGCATCGGAACAAATCAGCTGATGGATAGTGCTCTTAACAATACTATTTCGAATGAAATAAGCAAACAGTTTAACGTGTAATGACACAAAAACTTATCGATATTCCTATAGAGTTAATCATCGATTTATAATAATTATTTCTATAGCAATATAATAAAATTATTTAGTGTTTCTGAAGCAAGGGTTCACCGATCCCATAAATTTTTATAACATCCGCAACAGTCCCGAATACACCCCCTCACGGTTTATTTCCGACCACGACCCTGACTGGACCGAAAATGGCAATGGACAGCTTGTTTACATTTGTATTTATACATAGAGTGCGATATTTTTAGTACAGTATAATTTGACGAAATCAATTTGAAGAATGTTGCAATTTTGCTGTTCGATTGCAAACAATCGAATTTATCATAAGCAAATTATTTCAACAATTATAAATATATTAAATTTAACCATACCTAACCTAAATATAGCCAAAACAGAGAAATAAACCAAAAAAAGAAAGATGATTAATAACAAATAAAATTAACAAAAGTAACAAATTAAACAAAAATTAACAAAAATAACAAATTAAACAAAAATTAACAAAAATATCAAATTAATCAAAAATTAAAGATTAAAAAATAAGTTGTGAATACGCAAAGAATAAATAAATTAGACAGGTGGGCGTATTGAACACTTATTATAATTTTATATTATTTTTGTACCCTATCAAAAATTATACAAAAAATTAAATAAAATTAAGATAATGTTATTTCCGCCTAAAGCCGAATTTATCCAAGCAATTTAACATTAAAAATAAATTTAGTTTAAATATAGTTTTAAATATAAACGATATGAATTTATGCAACAAATTTAAATATAAATGTAAGGATTTAGCTGCGTTCGTTTATCTTGTATCGAACACACTTTTTACACCAAATGCACTTTAGCCGTTTGCAAATGGACAATATTTATTTTAACACCACTAACACCGAAACACGTTTGTTTATTATAATGTAGTGTACACAAAAACCGACACCACGTGATAATTACACCGCACCGTATAGTTTCCAAACGCAGCTTTTGGCGTTAATAGCAGTTTCAGCTGCTCGCCCACATAACGAATGCGTATTACTACAGAATTTATAGATTTAGCCGTAAAAGTTCAATATTATCCTGAATTTATCCAAGCGATTTAGCATTAAAAATAAATTTAATATTAAATATAACTTTAGATATAGATGTGATGCATTTATGCATAAATTTAAGGATTTACGCATGCACGTGTGAACGGACGCTTGTGTCGGATTTAGCTGCATTCGGTCTGCACCAAACAGATTTTTTACATCAAATGCACTTTAGCGGTTTGCAAATGGACAATATTTATTTTAACACCATTAACACCGAAACACGTTATGCTGAAATTATCCAAGCCATTTAGCATTAAAAATAAATTTAATATTAAATATAACTTTAGAGATAGACGTGATGCATTTATGCAAAGAATTTAAA
>JARJEC010069147.1:0-10817 GCA_030264575.1 Tachinus sp. AB-2021 | reverse complement strand
TAACACCTGATGGAGCATTACCATCATAACCTGTCTTAGAAATTGCTACGCTTTTTACAGCACGTCCAGTAACCTTGCTCGCATCAGCTAAACCTGCAATCGCATTACTTGCTGGCCAAGAACCTTCTGATGAATAATATTCGGTTGCTTGTATTTTCGCACCGTTTGCCAGAGACAAACCTTCAGCTACGTGAGTACGACGGGTATAGTCCTGATATGCAGGTAATGCAAACATAGAAAGAATACCGATAATAGCCACAACGATCATTAACTCAATTAATGTGAATCCTTTATTAAACATAGAGATCTCCTATCAGAAATTTTATTATTGTCTTGATTTGAATTAACTTCAATCATTCTATGTTTATGTAGCAAAATCAATGCCAACTTATATGAAAAAACAGCATACTGCTTTTTTTTCAATGTGATTGATTTTTTTTCCAATTAGAAAAAACCTGCATTTTTTATAGCCTCTCGTATGTACTTTATGTCCAAAAGAGTGATTTTTTTTGTCATAAAAAATGACGTCTTTTGTCAACAGCCAATATAGATACACACCCACGCTCTCTTGAAAATATGGTAAATGAGAGATTTATGACCTCATTGCATTTAACTTAGCCAACCAGCTTTCCAAAATCCAATCCAGTCGTAATTGCGTCCCTTGATATTGAATAACTTGAGTGAGCTCGGCAATACAGTCCAATAAATCAGGTACAGATATAGTTACCAGTTGGGCAATCACTGGAGAATAAGAGATACACTCAGTATTCTGATCAGTATATTGGTATTTTACAGCCATGCATAACCAGGAATAGAGACAATTCAAAGCAAGTGGCAACATGCGGGATATTTGACCTGCCAACTTCGAAACCCCTAGCTCTGCAGCAAAAAATTCAAGCATTCCCTCTTCAAGCGCATGAACCTCTTTCATATTTTCATTTTTATAATAAGACAATGCCAATAACGGCGCATTTCCACTTATAGCCAGCAATGTATCTACTATTTTAGGATCAGGAATTGATGCACACAACCATTCTTTAGCTTCAGTTTGTCGGGGTATCTGGACATGAAAATTCTGACACCTGCTGGTAATTGTAATGGGTAGTTGCGCAACATTCTCGACAATTAAAATAAAGTAGACATGCGCTGGCGGTTCTTCTAAATTTTTTAATAAACTATTAGCTGCATGAATATTCATCAGTTCCGCATTCTGAATGCATACTATTTTTTTTCCAGTTTCAGAAGTTTTTTGAACAAAATCTGATACTGCCCGAATCTGCTCTACACGAATAACCTTAGCATCATCTTCAAGTCCAATCGACAAGAAATCTGGATGATATTGAGCCATCCATAAACAGCTCTGACAAACCTGGCAAGCACGCACTTGTTCTGGTGCCAAGCATAGTAAATGTTTAATAACTTCATACGCTAAAAGATGCTTACCAACCCCAACAGCTCCAGAAATAATTAAGCTGACAGGTGGTCGATCGCTTATATACTGATGACTCAAAACGCTATAAGCCTGAGCCAACCAGGGAATATCAAATAAAGTTAAATCCTTTAAGTTATATTTCACAGAATTGAATGAATTTCCTTTTGCAATGCATGGGTAATATCAGCAATAGGCTGTTGTGCATCAATACGGGTAATCTGGGTTGAACGAGCACGATACAAATATTGATACCCTTCGATGACCCGATCAAAAAACTCGAAATCTTCTTTTTCAAAGCGGTCTATTTCTCCTCGTCCCTTAATTCTGCTTAATCCTTCAGCAATAGGCAAATCAAACCAAAAGGTACGATCTGGACGGAATCCCTGCTGAATCCACTCCTCAAGAAAAGCTATTTTATCCAGCCCCATTTTACGACCAAAGGCTTGATAAGCATAAGTTGCTTCCGTAAAACGATCACAAAGCACCCATGTACCTTTTGATAAAGCAGGTAAAATAACTGATTCAATATGTTCCTTGCGTGCCGCAAACATCATCAAAAGTTCTGTCTCTGACGACATCTCTTCCAATAACAATAAAGCTCTAATTTTCTCGCTTAAAGGCGCGCCTCCAGGTTCGCGGGTTGTCAGATTCTCTATGCCCTGACTTGAAAGCCAGTTTGAAATAATCGGTATTTGTGTAGATTTTCCAGCACCTTCAACACCTTCAAAGGTAATAAATTTTCCTGTCCTCTTCATAATAACAAATCCTCATTGTTTCACTCGCTTACGGTATGCACTTACAGCCTTATTATGTTCTTCAAGTGTATCACTAAAAACATGCGCACCCGTACCATCACCCTTCGCTACAAAATAAAGACTTGTTCCATCTTTTGGATTAGCTGCTGCATAAATGGCCGCAGCACTCGGCATAGCTATCGGTGTTGGCGGCAAACCACTACGTGTATATGTATTATAAGGCGTATCCTCTTCCAAATGACTCCGATAAATTGTTCCTTTATATCGATCACCCAACCCATAAATCACTGTCGGGTCAGTTTGTAATCTCATTTTTTTCTTAAGCCTGCGTACAAACACACCAGAAATCTCGGGACGTTCAAGAGCCAGACTCGTCTCTTTTTCAATAATGGAAGCTAAAGTTAATAATTCCATTTCATTTGTTATCGGCAAAGACAAATCACGTGTTTTCCAATAACGATCCAATGTCCTTTGCATTTCCAGATAGCTGCGCTTTAACAAGTCAAGATCGCTATAGTTTTTAGGGAAGAGATAAGTTTCCGGCAAGAAATATCCTTCAAAAGGTTTTCCTTCAAAACCTATCTTAACCATTACCTCTTCATTAGTCAGACCATCAAGGGTATTTTTAAGGTTTGCTGCCTGACTCAGGCGCTCTCGAAGCTGATTAAATGTCCAGCCTTCAACAATTGTAAAACTATACTGGATAATTTTTCCGGACGTTATGAGATTTAATACTTCCTGAGGTCGCATGCCTTTTTCAAGTTGATATTCACCAACGCGAAGTTTACTCGCCTGTCCAGTAAAACGTCCATACCATTTAAAATATAAGCCATCATCTATGATCTTACTTTTTTCCAGTAACTGTGAGAGGCGATCAATAGACATACCCGGTGTCACTTCAATCACAGCCTTTCCTGAAGAATCTACCGAAATCGGGGTCTTCAAAAAAGAAAAAAAATCAACACTGACGCCTACGGCAGCTCCAAATAACCCGATAGCTATGAGTAAAATCATGAATCTTGATGCCAGATATCGTATCACTGACCATGCTATTTTTTTGAGCCACCTCATCAGCCTAATCCTTCATTCTTCTAAACATAAGTGTTCCATTCGTTCCACCAAAACCAAATGAGTTTGATAAAACGGTATTAATCTTGTGTTCCTGAGCAGTCAACGGAACAAAATTAAGATCGCAGCCTTCATCTATATTATCAAGATTGATGGTTGGCGGTGCAACCTGATCCCGGATACTAAGCACAGAAAACACTGCTTCAACTCCACCAGCGGCACCAAGTAGATGACCTGTCATTGACTTGGTGGAACTGACCGGTATGTTATAAGCATGATCACCTAATGCTCCTTTGATCGCAACGACCTCAGCCAAATCACCCAAAGGAGTTGATGTACCATGAGCATTAATATAGTCTATTTCATCCTCATTCATTTGTGCATCTTTCAAAGCTTGCAAAATACAGCGTCTTGCCCCGTCTCCATCACTTAGTGGTGATGTGATATGATAAGCATCACTGGTAGCCCCAAACCCAACAAGCTCACAATAAATTCTGGCGCCTCTTTTTACAGCATGCTCATACTCTTCCAAAACTAAAATACCTGCACCATCTCCTAATACAAATCCATCACGGTCTCGATCCCAAGGACGGGAAGCACGTTCAGGATCTTCATTACGCGTTGATAACGCGCGCGCTGCAGCAAATCCACCAATACCGGTTGGCGTTGTTGCCATTTCCGCACCACCTGCCACCATCACATCAGCATCACCATAAGCAATCAGCCGAGCAGCCAATCCGATGGAATGAGTACCTGATGCACATGCAGTCACAGTAGAAATATTCGGGCCTTTAATTCCTGTAAGAATAGACAACTGACCCGGTAGCATATTAATAATCGAACGCGGTACGTAAAAAGGACTAATTTTCTTTGGTCCGCCTCTCATAAAGGCCGCATAATTATCCTCAATTCCAGGAAGCCCTCCAATACCAGAACCAATCATAATTCCTATTCGCTCAGCATTACTATCTGTAACTTCCAGCCCTGAATCATTTATTGCATCAATTCCTGCGCCCACACCAAACTGGATAAACAGATCCATCCGTTTTGCATCTTTAGGATTAATATATTTTGAAACATCAAAGTTTTTAGTTGAAGACGCAAATCTTACAGAAAAAGCTTCTGCATCAAAGCATGTAATGGGCGATGCCCCGCTTTTTCCTGCCAAAATATTAGCCCACGCTTCATTTATTGAACATCCCAGTGAAGATACAATCCCTAGCCCAGTGATAACCACGCGACGTTTCATCAAGCATGTCTCCTGTTAATTTTATATCACCCAAACTATAAAGCGGTTCCATAGTCATCCAATTGTTTGGTCTATGAAAACCGCCTGATACTTTTATATATGTATTGACTACTTAGATTTATTGATCTACTTTTTTAATATCATTAATTCTTTAAATGCGCAGTAACGTAATCAATCGCTTGTTGAACGGTAGTTATTTTTTCTGCTTCTTCATCAGGAATATCGCACTCAAATTCTTCTTCAAGTGCCATCACTAACTCAACATTATCAAGTGAATCTGCACTCAAATCATCAATAAAAGAGGCAGAATTAGTCACTTGTTCTTCTTTAGCATTAAGTTGTTCCATAACAATCTTCTTGACACGTGCTTCTATGTCGCTCATAGCTATTTAAATCCTTAAGTTAATTAACAGTAGGCATAATTACCAAACCGTATTTTAGAAAAAATGTTCCCCAAAGTCCAAGACTTTTTTACCCAGCTAAATATTAAACCATTTTATCTGGATTAACCTAGCTCATTAGCATACCGCCATTGACATGAATTGTTTCACCTGTAATGTATGCTGCTTCTTTTGATGCAAGAAAAGCGACAGCATGTGCGATCTCTTCAGGGACGCCCAACCTATTGACCGGAATTTTTGTCAACATAGTGTTTTTAATGTCATCTGATAAACCTTTCGTCATGTCAGTATCGATAAATCCAGGGGCAACACAGTTAACAGTGATCCCTCTGGAGGCAACTTCAAGCGCCATTGACTTAGAAAACCCGATAACCCCGGCTTTTGCAGCAGCGTAATTTGTCTGCCCAGCATTACCTGTCAATCCGACAATAGAGGTAACATTGATGATACGTCCATAACGCGCCTTCATCATCCCTTTCATTATCGCTTTTGAAAGTCTAAAAATGCTTGTGAGATTTGTCTCAATAATCTCTGACCATTCTTGCTCTTTCATTCTCATAAGCAACTGATCCCGAGTAATCCCTGCATTATTGACAAGAATGGAGATGCCGCCCTCTTTAGATTCTATATCCTTAATAACATTATTAATATCTTCATCATTAGTGACATTCAACACAAGGCCACGCCCTCTGGCCCCTAAGTATTCTGAAATTGTATTCATACCATTTTCTGAAGTGGCTGTCCCGATCACTTTAGCCCCCCGATCCGCTAAAACCTCGGCAATTGCCTTACCAATTCCTCTTGTTGCGCCCGTAACCAATGCAACCTGACCCTCTAAACTCATATTTAACCTCAACTATTATTATAAAACAGTTCATTATATTAATTAATGACCGCAAAGCTCAATATCAAGCGTAATATCATTTTCAATCTGCATCGCCTGGGACCAGGGAGACTCCTGAGCAATTAATCGAATACTCAATTGTTGTTTATTTCCGCTAAACTCAGGGTATAGTTTCTGATCTGACATATCAACACGCACAAGACATGCATCCGATTTTACGGCCTGAAAATAAAATCCCCGCTTAAAAACACATGGTACCGGAGTTTTAATGGAACGTATCAGCGTCAAAATAAAATTAATCGCATCTTTAGTGGTTGCCAAAATGGAAAACCAATGATTAAAATGCGCCTGCCTCACAGCAAGCGGTAATCCAAGCCAATAATGCAAACCAGGCAGATCAAAACTGCAGATTCCACCCATCATGCCAAACCTTTGTCGCAATACATTCAGAAAAACATTTTCTTTTAGCTCGTCAAAAACACGTGTTGACTGAGAAACAAGTAATTGCATTTTTTCTTTAATTTCTTTCTGCAATGTCTCTGATATAAGCGCGCTTTGCTGAAGCGTATCTAATTGCTTGATCATTTCTATCTTCAGATTATTTTTCGAAACAATTTCGATGATATCAACCAAGGATTCTATTGCGGCCAAACTGCTAAATGAGGAGTCTAGAGAAATATGTGCCTCTGCTTGCTGACAGAGCATTTCGACACGTAGTAGTCTACGAACACTTTCATTTAATGGAAATTCAAAAATCATAATAAAACTCCAAACTAATCTTTCTGACTTAACCTGACATACCGTTCATGCAAAGTTTTAAGAGTTCTCTGTGTATGGTTCAGATCGGTATTGATAATAATAACATCAGCAAACATTCGCCGCTCTTTATTACTGATTTGAGACAGAACCATTTTTTTCGCTAATTCGTGGGTAATTTTGTCTCGTTCCACAACCCTAATAATTTGAAGTTTATGAGGCACCTCAATACATAAAATATTATCAGCTAAGCCCAAGTAAGGTGATTTTTTATCAATTACCGGAATAACCAGCACACTATAAAGTGCATTATTTTTCATTTGCAAACGTGCACATACTTCCTGAAAAATCATCGGGTGCAGAATAGATTCCAATGCTTTCTTTTTAGATACATCCTGAAATATAATCTCTCTCAAAGCACTCCGATTAAGAATATACTGATCATTTACAATTTTAGAACCAAACTGATCTCGAAGAGAGTGCAAGACTACTTCTGAGTATTGTGTCCCACCTAATAGAGTTAACTGCCGGGAAATGACATCGGTATCGATAATATCCGCACCCTGCATTTTAAGATATTCAGATACAGCAGTCTTACCACTGGCAATGCCTCCAATCAGTAATACAACATACATAGCTCAGATTCTAAAATAGAATATCAAGCCCAAGAAACTGCTGTATTGCTCCTCCCCAGAACAAAACAACAATCCCGCCTACTACCAAATATGGGCCAAAAGGAATAGGTTTTTCTTTATGCCACTCAAATTGAGTGATCAATACAATACCAATCACTGCGCCAAGACAAGAGGCAATAAGTACAATCAGCATAATATTGGGAAGTCCAAACCAGGCACCAAGCATCGCAAGTAATTTAAAATCACCATAACCCATGCCATCTTTTTTATATAAAATTCTGAAGATTGTATTAACAATCCAAAATAAAAGATAACCAACAATCACGCCATAAAATGAATAACTGAATTCAACATCAATGATGCCCTGATAGCTAAGAATCAATCCCAGCCATATTCCAGGCAAGGTGATAATATCAGGTAGGCTATAGTGTTTGAAATCAATTAATGTTAATGAGATCACTATCCAGACAAGTAATGAATAGCACAATGCCTGCACTGTATAACCATAACGATAGGCAACACCTGCTGTTAAAACAGCCGTTAATAGTTCAACCAATGGATACTGACCAGAAATAGGTTTTTGACAACCAGAACACTTTGCTCTGAGAAACAGCCAGCTAAGAATCGGAATATTCTCATAAGCCTTAATTTGATGACCACAATTTGGACATGACGATCGAGGCCAAGCAAGAAATAGAAAACTTGACTCTTCTGTATGTTCTTTTATTTCCCATTGATCAGGCGTTACTCCGCTCTGATCAATGGCCGCAATACCAGTCAATTCATCCTTGGCGCGCGTTTCAAGGATAATTTCTGAGATATTACGATACAGCTGATTTTTTAAAATAATAGGAAGCCTGTAAACCACAACATTCAAAAAGCTTCCCACTAATGCCCCAAGGACAAAAAAAAATGCGACAATAAAATAGATTGAAAAAAACATTTATTTACTATACTTCCCTGTATGTTTTACATGCCATCTGCCATGCTGAACAAGGGCAGATACATTGCAACAACGATCCCCCCAACTAAAACCCCTAAAACAACAATAAGAATAGGTTCAATCAGCGACATCAACCCACCTACCGCATTATCAATATCCTGTTCATATATCTCAGCAACCTTCATCAACATATCGGATAAATTTCCTGATTTTTCACCAATGGAAACCATGTGAGTAACCATATCAGGGAACAGCCCTGACTGCCTCATGGCAAAACTTAGTTCCTGTCCGATAGAAACATTATCTTTCATCTTTAAAACAGCTTCTCTAAATAACATGTTACCTGTCGCATTAGCCACCGTCTGTAACGATGAAATCATTGGCGTTCCAGCCTCATACATTGTAGCCAATGTTCTAGCAAAGTTGGCACTGTTGGATAAAGTTATCAATCCTCCCGCCAAAGGTGCACGAAGTAAAAAGCGATGTACTTTGTAGCGTATTGATTCATTTTTTTGAATAGCAACACGTGACATCCAGACTGCACCTACTATTATCATGATAATAAAAATAAATTCTTTAGACTGAATGGTGTTGGAAATATTAATAACAATTTGTGTGGGTCTTGGCAGTTCTCTGCCTTGTGACGCAAATAACTCTGCAAATACAGGAACAACTTTTATAAGAATTAATGCTGTAATACCAATCGCAATTGTAATTACCGCAGCAGGATAAATCATTGCTTTTTTTACTGTTTTCTTAATTGCTTCAGTTTTTTCAAGAAACTGAGCAAGCTGTGCAAAAACACGCTCCAATGTACCTGAGCGCTCACCCGCACCAACCAGTCCTCTAAACATTTGACTAAAAATAGTTGGGTGACGGTTTAAAGCACCTGTCAGTCCTTCTCCACGATCTATATCTGCTTTGAGAGAAAGTAACAATTCACGCATAGACAATTTGGTCATTCCTGCTGCCTGCATACCGATAGATTCCGAAATAGGAATCCCTGCCTGCATCATTGTTGCCATTTGTCTTGCAAACAGCATAATATCTACAGCTTTAACTTTCCCGCCTTTTGCTTTGCGAACTTTAGCTTTTGTAACACTGATTGGCTGAATACCCTGTTCAAGCAGGATAGTCCTTATTTCTGTAGGGCTCTTCGCTCGATGATTACCTTCGATTCGTTTACCTGTTCTATCACGACCCACCCATTTAAAATCATACTCACGCTTAACTGCTGCAACCATAATCGATGGTACCCCTAAATAATGTTAAAAATCCAAGTAGCTGATAATTCCAAAAGTAGCTAAGTATAACAAACACATAGATTCACAGCAAAGAAAGAAACGATCCTTCCTGAACAAAACTAATGTTTCATAACACATATTAACACTGCAGTATATGGAATTACCAACTGAATACACCGCTCTATTCTTCATTATATTAAATATTTGAACTCTTAGAAGAGTATGAATGCGTAAACCTGCAATAGTTTACAGTTTGACACATTATTTTTTAATTAAACTTTATGTTGTAGACGCATTTGCGCATTTGCGCAACCTAACGCATACCAAAACTTTTGTTCTTTATCAGCGATTAAATTCAAATTCTCCGACAACTCTTTGTAAAACCCTTGATCTAACTGACGACACTGCTTGACACAATCCCGTGCAAACACACGCCATGCATCACCAATCCCGGTTAACTCAGCAGAAAGATCCTTAAATTCAGAAAAATCACACAATTTCGCAGCCTGCTCCAAAAAAAAGGCATACATATAACGAAACCCTGCCCCACCTGTCCCAATTTCTTCTTGCATTCGCACAATATGACCAAGATACAACTTTTTATAACGATCGCTCTTACGGGTATGCGACATTTTATTCAGGTTATTAGCCAGATAACGGATACCACGAATACCAGCAATCGGAACAGGGGCACGCATCATTCGTGTAGTTTTTCGAATTGCCTCACTGATTAATGACGCATAGGCAATAGTTTGTGGCACATTTTTCTCATCAATGGTCAGCATTGCTCCTTTGCCCGCCAATGCCCCTTTGGCAAACCTTGCCTTTATCAAGTCATCACGGGAAATTTTCATGGTTACCTCAAAAACCGGATCACTGATCAGATACAAATCATGTTCCTTTCCATAAACCAGAATATTGTGCGCATTAAAATGAAAACGCATTTCCTCAGGGAAATAAGGAAGCCAATATACTGAAGTCTGCAAACCAACCAACTTTCCTTCTGCAAGTGCATCATCCAATGCCTGCATCCCACGTTCCGGATCTGCAAATTTTTTAATCTGAAAAGGCACATGTAATCGTTTAAATGAATTACGAATAATATATCCGGGCGGCATCCGGTAAGCAACCAGTGGCATTCCTGCGAGTTTGACCACGGGCACATAAGCAAATGTTAAACCAGAGGCAAGTCCAAATACCATGGCTTCATTCAAAGATAATCCATAGTTCATCAGTAAGGATGAAACAACACCTGACTCACAATGTGCTGAATGATAATGGGTAAATTGATTAGTCATAATTTCGGTATATTTTTCAATTGAATAACAGTAATATCAAATGCAGCAGAATACCGTTGTAAGTATCTGTCTGAAAGCTTTGCAAAATGTCTGGGCTGTAAATGTCGCCTAACCTGCCATTTAAATAACCCGACACTTTGTGCAAGACTATCGAGGTCATAACGGTAGTGATATATGTAAAAGTAAATTGGT
>JARJEC010069102.1:0-13095 GCA_030264575.1 Tachinus sp. AB-2021 | reverse complement strand
CGATATTGTTCGTCATACTCGGAACAATATATTGAGAGAGGCAGAAGATAGGATGGATGAAGGTATCACGGTAAATGCAAAATACATAGATTCGCTGTTACAATATTTAGAATCTCTATTAAAAAAACTTGTGTGTCATAGCAAACCACCACATCTGTGGCCACTAACTTGTGGGTTATTTAAAGTTGAAAAAACCCGCGTCAGGCATTCCAAAACTATGTAGCAAAATGTTGATTATGTCGTCATTTCGATACTGTGAAATTGAATCGAGCTAAAACACCTTACCAAAAACTATAGCAACTTTTAGTAATGGGTACATATGTTAGCAAAATTAAAAAAAATCTATCCTTTTTAACTACATTTAAATTGTGGTCATATTCATCAGTTCAATAACTTTTGTATTGCGGACGTACATTAAAAATATATTTAAAGAATTTTCTATTAAATGGGAAGTCTAACAATGCCTTTGATTTTAAAATCAAATATAAAAACTTATTCAGTTCGTCAAAGGATTCGTTTGATATTAATTAATTTCTAAATTGAATTCATTAGTCAAGACAGTAAAAAGACACTGTGCAAACAGTTGATTAAATGGAGTTCACTGGCACCGATTAATATGTCCGGATGAAGCCATTACTCAGCAGTACAATTCCTTAACGACGCCATGAAATCAGATCATTAGCATGTCCAATCGATCAATATATTCTCAATCCTTTTAGCATTAAATGCCAAACTACCACAATCCACTCGTCCGTTGTAAACACAAATTGATTCCGTGCGGATGATTAAATTTTTTTCAATGGTGCTCACCTTCCGACATAAGAGGCCGAACTACTCGACAATCGAATTCCAGGAATTTGCCTTGCAGATGATGATGCACTGCGAAAATGGGAAAGTTATCTACGGATATGTTTCAAAGGAGCCGTGCACAAGTTCGTTCTGATTTGTCAACAGCAATGCCTCCTGGGAATATCAACACACTTCGCGAGCTCGATGCCATCATTCCCCATTGTTAACTTCCGGGAGTTAGGACGCTTTTTATATGCTCTACTCACATTTCCAGCGCCCAATCAATTTATACGGTTGGCCTTTTTTAGTTGGAATAGTTTCACGCAGTGAATCACATGTACAGTTCTTGTGAATAAAAATGTAGATAATGAAATTTCTCTATAGCCCGCGCTATATAATTGCATTGAATAGCAAAGAGATTGAATTGTTACAGTGTTGAAGTTAAAATACTCATCACGTTCCCAAGCTGTAGCTAACCAATGGCATCACAATTGAAAACGATTTTATCTTTTATTGCTATACTATTTCCTACAATTCCGTTTCAACTGCATTTAAGAATGATTTGAAAAATGTTGCAATTGCGATGGCATCAAATAGTAGCTGCGAGGTAAATTGTTCTAATATGATCATTGGTTTGTGTCCATGGTGATAAATGGACCATCCCTAAGGAAATCAGATCTAGCTATCACTGCACGTTCGCTCACAAACACATGCGATTCCATTGTATGCAGAAATGCCTGAGTGTATTTTGAACCGTGTGGGATTAAGACCCGCACATGCAGATATGCTGGCAGCATCCTGTTAAATTTTGTTGACATCTAACTCGTATCCGTGGCTGCCGAATCCAAATGCTTATATTACGTTTCGCGATGTTGCAGACGCACATAATGTTATGACTTAATATATTTTAATGTAGAAAACAAACAAGTCTCAGTCTGACTTGACAATATCACCAAGTTGATTCAACTTATAATCCTGCAAATGCAAATATTTAATCATTTGCGAGATGAATACGAAGAAAATATTTACTCAGATACCGTGTCAGGAGGCCGTGTTTGTAGAATTAATATACTTTTATGAGTTTATTTTCGAACAGAAAATTTATCAGACTGCGAGTTACAGTTATACAATAGTGTATTTATTTTCTAATTTGATTATTGTAGGAGCACATGATTTCAGGCAAAACGTTGCAGGTATTAGTAATAAAACTGAAAACTAGTTACCTACTATCTCGGTAGTCTAAATGATAGAGCGACAACTTGTTGGTACAAGTTTTGAAACATTTATTACAATACGATGTAAAGGAAGTCTATATTCCATAAGTTTAATAATCTAATTCCAAAAGTAATCTAATTCTACTTATGATTACATGCAGGCAGAATATAGTAACAAATCAAAATAGTAAGCAACAAATAGATTTGACTATTTTTACTTTTTATAAAACTAAAACTTTGACTTACACAATTATTGCCAATTTGGGTTATTATCCTCACCTGAAACAAAAAAGAAAAAAAAAATAAGTACAGCGAAATATTATTAAACATAAACAGGGTATATTTTTATTGGGCCTCTTTAGTTTTAGTATTCGTTGAAACCTTTGTATCGCATAAAATTTCCATCTAAAGTAACCATAAAAAATATAAGGGGGATAAAGTATGCAATAGAATAACAAAACCGCCCCATCCATGCAGTAGCACTATTGCAGCGTATATTGTAAATATTTATAGTTGATGAGAACGAGGAGAAGATTATAAAGAGTGGCAGATAGAAGAAAGCATAATGTGTTCGCGCTTTGCGGTGTTCGGCGGAATGCGGTTTCATTTTAATATCGGCTGCCGGGGTACGTGGAAAATGTGAAAAGACATGACAGTATCTCGTCGACGGCTCCGTTGGAATCAGATGGGAATGCGGGGAATACGCAATTGCATTGCTTCCGCAGTGCCGCCCAACGGTTGCTTGAAATTGCCAATTACACGAAATGAGCTTGCCAGGTCTTAGACAAATTACAAATTTACTAACCCATGAATATTATACCGGGGTTGTTATGATGAACTTTGTCTACACCTGACCTCTAAGAAAACTTTGGCGAAATTATAAGACAAACATTAAATTGGACCATTAAATATTTACAATAAATCAAGCCACAACTTTAACTAATGTTGATGGTGAGACTGCAAGTGTCAAGTTAAAATCACATTTATGAAAAATATAAATTAATTATGATAAATTATTATTATGTACATCAAAAAGTTTCGAGTTCATACTTTACGTTTTATAACTCACTTCAATGTTAAAAGAAAGTGTTTTCTTTACTCATCATAATATTGAAGATCTTGTAAATTTATTACTAAAACTTTTCAGTAACAAAATCAATTTCAATCAATTCCAATAAAACAATAATTCAGTACTTTGGAAAATAACAATTACACAAATATCACCAATGATGACAACGACATCAATTACCCTTTCTGATTATAGTTTGTAGATCAGTTGTAGATCCCCACAGCGTCATCTTATCTCGATAATTAGTTCAGAATGTGGCAATTATAAGATTATATCTTCAAATCGGGTTATTCCACGATAGCAGAACTATAAATATCAAGATTTTTAAACACCATTTGATAGTTGATTTTGCAGAATCCACCAAAGGGATGGACGAAACCCCAACTATGTTGAAACAAAAGAAATCCCAGTGTGAATTCCTATCCGCTATCACCAAATTTTTAATTTTTACCACTAACTTAATGACACGATATTCTTCTTTTCTAAAAAAATTACAATTAATCATAGAATTAAAGTAGTGGATGAACATATGTTTGCAAGTTCATTAAATTAAAATTGGGCTCTTGTGTTGTATTTATTCAAATCTTAATTAAAAATACAGTATTCATTGACCCATTTTGTTACTCATTTTAAGAACATACAAAAGATTCATTTCTTATACAAAAAACATGTAAGTATGTAAGTAATGCGGTAATACATAAAAAAAATTTAAGAAGAATTAAAAATCTACAGAATAAATTTTTGTACAATTATAGATTCCACTAGATCCACTCACCAAAATTAAATTCTGCAAAACTATTTTACGACCAACGGTACGCCAAAATCAACTTTCAAAAGATCACATGAAAACAGTTGTGAATTATGATACTATTGATAACTATTCAAATGTTTGACAAAAAACTTCTTCATTGACAAAAACGCAAGAAATTCTTAAAATATGAAGTATCCCATTATTTAAGATTGAATGGAGAAATCAAAAATTTGCAATGTACTGCCATAGAACTGTCCTCCATTGACTTATTGATAATTTTATCAAAAACCGAAGAAATTCTTAAAATATGAAGCATCCCATTATTTAAGAATGAATGGAGAAATTAATAATTGAAAACTGTTCTGCTTTACTCACTCTTTGTCACATCCTCTAATAAATTACAAATGATTGCTTAAATATATTCTTCTTTATCATTTAAATATTTTTGGAAATGGCACGGCCATGCTGAAGTGGGTAAATGCTAAGAGTAGCATTGCACTCCGCATTTCCCAACATGTTCTCTTAACTTAATCTCAAGGCATTATTTTAGAATCATAATGCATCAATATATCAAGCAATTTTTGGTATGCCGCTCCAGATGCTTTGCCACTTCGCAATACAAACAATGCCTACTTCAAAACCTACACAGATGTTGTATCATATAATTATGACACAGATCTGTTAATTTCTCACAATTTTAATTATTTTATGAATCGATCCTAATATTGACAACAAACTAATATGTGTGTTCTCTATTATTGTTCGTTTACTAACCCAAAAAGTTGTGTTATTATATTATTAATTAGAACTATCAAACGAAAGTAAGAATAACCTATCGATTGCTCACCAGTTGCAAAAATGGTAAAAACTACAAAAAAAATTTCAAATCAATTCAAATACAACTTACAAATAGAAAGCTACACAAAACGTAATTTCGACGAATACTTCAAATAATCTAAAATATATGATGAATCAAGAAATCGTAACTACGCCTCTACTTTAGAAACATTAATCTCTCAGCTATTTGTGTCAAAATAGCAAATTACATTAATATGACAAAAGATAACTAAGTCAAAATTTTATGCAACTCATGTTCCTTAACAACTGTTATATATTACGTTCATTGACAAATAATATTGGAAAAATTCCTCCAATTAAAAGCGAGCAAATCTGGGTCAAATTTTGTAATTTCAAATTTTGTTTATTTATAATTTTTTATCAATTATAAATAGACAAAATTTAAAATTACAAACTTTGACACAGATGTGCTCCATGGCGGTGATATTTTGAAATAAAATTGTTCCAACAAATTTTTCAAGTAGGCTATGGTTATAAATATTTTTCTCAAAGTTGTAAGAAGCCGTTTATTCAAAAATTATCTAGGCCGGAATATATGTATATATAACAAATTTCAAATTTCAAATTTCAAATCTACAAAATTCTTTGGATATTCTAGAAAAACTTTTTTCAAGATAAAAACGGTGGTGTACCATTATTTATGGGTAAAAACAAAATTTCAGTAAAAGAACCATCTATTCCAACTTTTCTGTAAATGCCTATCTGTGCTAGATGTTCGCTATCATCTATGCTATCTTCAACTTATTAACTGCAACTACAAGGAGTTCTACTGAAAACCATATTTTGAAGTTTTTCACAAGATTTTTCTTCATCTCACACCACTTTTACCGTCTATTTACCTTACCGTTTGAATCACAATAGGATAAAACCGATACTTATAGAGGCACGCCAACAAAACTTCAAATTAGGAATACGTTTCTTACAAATAATTTACTTAGACATCCATTAAAAAAGTTTTCAAACTCATTTAATTGAAAATCGATACTTTATGGTCGGAAGACTAATTAATACCCCAGAAACATTTTCAGAAGCATTGGTAGCAGCAAAGAATGCAGAGAAAAAACGGTAAAAACAAAACCCGATGAAAAATAAACCAACCAGATCAACTAACAACAAAACATTTGAGATGATTAGCGATTATTGACAATCAGAGCACGAAGTAAAGAAATACATCTAATAGAATTGTATAAAAAATGTAAAAAAAGCTAGAGTATACCAGAGAAGAACACAGATAAGTAATCTGAACAAAATTTGTTTAGAAAAAAGAAAAAGCTGAAGTGGTACCATTGTAGGTAATTGAAGACACGACGGAAGAGACTAAATGAAAAGGTACATTTTATAGAAATACGTTGTCTACTTCAAATGATTAAGTCAATAATAAAATTAACAAAGACATCATAACTGCAAAGAAAAAAACCAAACAATTTCCAAAAAATACTGTGTGCAAGGCATTCTCAAGAAGAACTAGTTGTTGAGCTTAACACCTCAGTCCGTCCTATAAAGGTTATTTTCTTAAATACAAAGCCATAAACTTATAAGATTGAGCTAACTTCTCATCAGAAAGCCTACTTTGGCCTTGCATTAATCTGAAAATAAATATCTAAAGTGCAATTTTTAATGTTTATATATTATAAAGCGACTAAGACGTAACAAAAGCTTTAAAATTAGCACTTGAATCCTCCTGAGTCTTATGTGTTAGAGCTAAATATATCGTAGCCACTATTAGTTAAAACTATTCGCATAATAAACAAAATTAATGTGTACAAAATAATGATAAAACCATTACTACTGTATGCGGCAGTAACAACGACTCTAAAAGAGCTACTAGAATGGGAGAATATGAGAGTTATACTTGAGTCTGCAAAAGACGTAAACATAGGACGAAGAAGAACGAACAAGCAAATATATAAATATCTAAGAGACAGTGTGGTAAATTGCATAAAAGCTGCAAGAATTAAATGGTTAGGCCATACATGGAGGTCGAATCCTGATGGATCTCTAAGGATAATAACAGAATGGGTACCAAGTAATAGTAACAGAGGGAAAGGAAAACCAAGGAACGGGTGGAAGGAAGAGGTGGAAAAAGACCGGACAGCACTGGTAGCTAACTGAAAGTAGTTAAAGACAGAAAGAAATAGAAAAAAATTGTAGAAAAAATGAAGGAATGTTCTGGAATTGACCCACCCAAATAATTGAATCAAAAGCGCTCCAAGAAGGAGCAGCGAAATTCCTTAAAAAGTGTTAAGCTTATCATATACATTTTACTAAAACATAAAATAAATTAGCACAATTATTAATTACTATTAATTATTATAAAATAAAAGTAGATCAGTGCACGTTGGAAATCCAATTAAACAAAAATTAAAAAAAGCTTTTACTAAAAAAAGTGGAAAGAACCAAATATAATAAATCGTATAGAAATTATGGTTTACCTAAAAACTTTTTACATTATTTTCTTGTTGTCAACATTAAAAAAAAATAATATAGAGCAGAGTAAGTGCAATTATAGGCGGTCACTTTATATTGTGCAATATTTTTGGATTAAAATAATACCGAAAATGTAAGCAGTTTTAGGAATACACGATATTCCAACAAAGTGATTCATGCAAAATAAATACAGCACACACTCCACTAATCCAATGTTGCAGCGTAAAAGTAAATTAGCGCGACCATTTTTTTACATCTGCGTTTTGTGCTCGTTAATGTTTTTATGTGTATGACGTTAAAAGGTTTTGATATAATAAAAAATACACATAAAACAGATTTTATATAAACCAGCATTTATATAAAATTCAAATTGACAAAGAATTATTACAAATTGGACATAAAAAGTTTCGATTTGTTTTTTATAATCGTGCGCATTAATTTTTCAACAATTTGAAATATCGTTTATACTTAATATAAACATGTTTTGGTAAATAACTATTATTATAAATATATGAATAATAAATATCAAATATCTTTATTGTTTCAGAACATTTTTTCGTAAATATTATATAATAATTCTGATTGTATTGCCTTTATATGTGGAAAAATCACATATAGAATGTTATGTATTACTGTTATTAAGTCTATCTTGTCAATTTCATTATTCATTTTATTTTGTAAACTTTTAAATTATGTTCACGATGAAGTAAACATTGTATACAGAAACTAGTTCTAAATTCTCTTTGAGACGGCAGCAAAAATAAGATAAAAATCGAAATTAATTTTTAAATAAATGTTTGTTGTATTTTAATAACTTTCATTAAATACAAAACTGTGTAAAAATGTATGGGAATTTTGAGAAGGGCATAGCGAGAGGGCATAACTACTGATGAAATATTTGGGACAGTAAAAATTTCGTATTTCATGAAACATTTATGAAACAGTGAGACATATTTTGACTTAATGTTTACCTGTTCGGGACACAAAATTAAAAAATAAATCAATAAATTAATTAAACGTAGCCCTATATAAAAATATATAGCCATAAAATCAATAATGCACTGTATCTTATTTTATCAAATGGTTATTCTATGTTTATCTGAGTAAATAAATTAACTTAAGAAATTGAATGCAAATGATGGATGGATGTTGCTTGCTGAACAAAAAGGAAATTCTTTCTTTGACAAGGCAATTAAGTCGACTCCAATTTCCCTTACGTCGTGTCGAATATCGCATTAAAATACATTTGAGTGTTTGAGATGGTTCTTATACAGGAAAAACAAAAAGTGGAGTTCGCTCTCAGTTGCGGTTTCGGCAATTTTAATCGCATTAACCTGATTTTTTTCTCCCGTAGCTGGTTCAATTTATAAAAATAATGAAACAGAAAATGCAAAGACAACAGCAGTAAATTGACTATAAATTTCTGTTTATTATCTTATAAAAATAAGTATATCAATAATTGTTAAACTGATAAAATTAATAATTATAAATAAGTTGCAACAATATTTAAAATAATCTTGTTAGCAATGTCGATACAATTAAAGAATAATAATTGCAAAACTAGTATGTGACAATATTGTTAGAAATAGTTCGAAGGTTGTATTTTGAAATAAAATTAATAGGTCTGGGCCAACAATATTTTTAATGTTTGTTATCGTTTACTAGATACACAAAATATTAAAAATTAATGCGAATTATTTTGTAAAGGCCTTTGACTACCTCAAAATTTAATTATTACTCAAATTAGTATGGGTTCTGTTTAATAAACCTCATTTATTTATACATATAAAAGAAAATTTGTTTCATCCGCTTTTGCATTTATTCTATCATAATAAAATTACACATCTGAAAACAGCTAAGATTTCGGATTAAATTGGGATCCTAACAAACTGATTTCACTCGAAATATACAAACCACGCCAGGTATATTTCGAATTAATTACAAAAAAATACAACTTATTACGCATTATTTTAACCAACTTTAGTCGAAATTCCTCTTTTAAATAACAGTAATATCGTAGACAAAACAAAACAAAAATTATGAATTAAATATACAATATACCGGGTGACAACAGAAACAGGAACGTCCATATCTTTTTTATTTATAAATATTTTTTAATGAAATTTTATGGGTTAAAATACATCGCAAGACCCTACTTTACCGTTAAAATTTGCGCGCTTCTTAAATGGCATAATTAGTTGTAACTTACTTTGTTCAAATGCAACCCCCATCGTACCATGGTATCACGTAAAATTAAATTTTTACTATCAAACGACACAAAAAATATTTTTGTGACATAAGAAAATGTAAAAAAATAAGGTTATGTTAACAACACTGCTGCAAATTGGGATTTATATGTAAAATGGACTAACAAATAAAATTTGCAAAAGATACCGGATTTATAGAAGCCGTATATTACAACCAAACGCTGGATGATGTAGAAAAATGTTGAAAATCTGACCGGTCCAACCCACCTTTCAAAAGTTGCGGCTCAAAGAACCACATATAAACTAATCAGTCCAAATTATACACGGTCCATGTGAAAATTTTCATATTGTCCACATGACCAGTCTGTCCCATTTAAGAGGTTGATTACTACTTAGGAGTAGCAAGCAATTTACTTTTCAAAATGACAAAACTCAATCAAAGCCAGTAAAAAAAATGATATATATATAATCTTAAATTGATTTAAACTATTTTGCAATCTTAAAGTACAATATACAATAAATAAATACAATACTACTTCAAAAACTTGCTGCATTAAACTTCAGTGAAGAAAGCATTGCTCGTATAGGTTTCTATTTAATTCATAAAAAATAATACCTTCAACTTGAGTGTCGGTCAGGTACTTGCAGTATTTTACCCCCTTAACCTAGAAATTAAACCGAAATATGCATTTTCAAAAAAGCTATTTCATTTCTGAATTAGGAAAATGTTAGCTGAGTTGAAATAAGTTAAATAGATAATAAATAAATGAAATTTATTGCATTTATTTAATTTTGTAAAGAGTGCTAGCTTTCAACTCAGTTTAGAACATTAGCTCTACAAGCAAGATTTGTATTCTCAAATTGTTTTGCTTCTTTTTTTGTATTTTAAATACACTATTTTAATTCAAAAAAATTTCATAAAAAAATATGTAGTAAGTAATACTGTTTCAGTAGTTACCCGGTATATATATATATATATATATATATATATATATATATATATATATATATATTGAAAGATGTTACCAAAACTTTTACAGTAATTTAAAAATTTAATAAATTTGTATATTGAGAAGGAAATAGGTATTAAAGACGGTGCCAAATTGATGGAATAGATTACTTTTTTTTAAGTGAGAAAAAATTAATTTAAAATTGTGTGTTTAAAAAGAAAAAGGGATTTTGAAATACATGTTGGGTTTGTTCTTTGTTTTCCAGTAATTTGAAATCGAAATTAAGAAAAATTACAAACATTTCCGCTTAAAATTAAATATTAAATATAACTAATTAAATGTAATAAAGGCTAAATTAATATTTAAATTGATTGATTTATATTTAGTAGCCAATAATTAAATGGTTGAATAAAAAACATATATATTTCACTTTCGTAGCTTGAGAAGTTTCAAAAATATGAATCCGAGCTCTAAAAAGAGCAAATATGTATTAAATGTAATACAAAATGGAAGTAATGCATTTTTTTAAATTTTATTATTATTTATAAGTAAAATTTTGGAATTTATAAATTGTCAACATTTAGGGATTGCAGTAAAAATATGTGATTAGATTGAAACAAATTGGTTCTTATAATTTATTTTAAAATTTACACATTTTTATCGGTAGCTATAGAAAAATGTAAAAATTTTAAATCATTCTTAAATCCGGGCAGTCTTTACTTATTCAAGTTGAGGAAAAGTTGTATTTGCGCACACCTACTTTCGAATAGGAAGAAAAACTGTAGATTCTGTGTCTAGGTGTTGCGTTCACGTTATGTTAAAGAACAATAATTAAATATTTACACTTTGTAGTTGAATTTGTTTGTATTCAGTTTCTGGAAAAGTGTGCCCAATATATTGGTTACAATTTCATTAGCATCGTTTTGAGATAGTCTTTCGCGCACCTTGTAGACTAACAGCTCCACAGTTTGAAGAATGCGTTCAATTTTAGATTTGTTAGTAGATTGTACGTATAAATCAAAATTTTTTGAAGTTTTGGTAACAACCTTAATTTGAAAAAAAAAATAAATGAATTTTTTTCAAAATTTATTTTATAGCAATAACATATAAATAAAGTGGGATTATAGGGAAAAATATAACTTTGCCACATTATTGAAAATTGAGTGAAATACGGGCTTTTATAAATGGCATAATTAGTAATTAAGTTGTAACTTATTTTTTTCAAACGCAACTCTCTGGGTACCATGTTATCACGTAAAAGTAGAATTTTTTGCTATCAAACGACACCAAAAATACTTGTTTTGAACAAGTATTAAAAAAGTTATAAATTTTTGTGACATAAGAAAATGTTAAGAAAATGAGGTTATGTTATCAAAATCCCTGAAAACTGGGATTCACAAAAAATTGATAACTTTTTCAATACTTGTTGAAAACAAGTATTTTTGGTGTCTTTTGATAGCAAAAAAATCTACTTTTACGTGATACCATGGTACCAAGGGGGTTGCATTTAAAAAAAAGAAGTTACAATCTAAATACGAATTATGCCATTTGTAAAGCCCGCATTTTACTCAATTTTAAATAATGCATGGCAAAGTTATATTTTTCATAATAATCCTACTGTATCTAAATGTTATTGCTATAAAATAATTTTTAAAAGAGTTTATTTAATTTTTTTTTTTAAAATGAGGTTTAGTTACCAAAACTTAAAAAAAATTGGATTTATACGTAGTAATCTACTAACAAATCCAAAATTGCAAAAATATGGTGGGTGTTCCTTTTAAATAAACTAACGTGATGTTATTTCTGTTAAACTGGAAACAAAATTTCAGTGAAAAAGTAGGGTCTTCTGATGTATTTTAACCCATAAAAATTTTAATAAAATATATTCATAATGAAAAATAATATGGGGGCGTACCTGTTTCAGTTGTCACCAGGTATAATACATATTTCAAAAAAAATATTTGTTAGTCAAAAAATTTTTAAATCACAAGTTTACATATAAAAAAATTTCTATAAATAAATCTTTTCCAACTTTTCTAAAATTTGTGAAAAGTATAAATAGACGACAAAGGACATATAAAATGTTTTCTATTTGATAGACATTGTTCTAGCGGACGTTTCGGAGAGAGAAATCTTTAGCGCCACTAAGCACAAAACAATTAACAGAACCAATATTGAAAAAACTAAATAAATAGTATAGAAATATATATATATATATATATATATATATATATATATATATATATAGATAAATACTGTTATATAAATACATGCATTTGATTAAAATTATTTGATCCTTTTTACATTTACAACAAAAATGCCTAGACAAAAATATATATAATATAATATAAATCTGTTCAGCACAAAAGCCAAAAACAAAAGAAAAAAGTTTATCAAGTATAATAAATACATTTTAATTTTTGTTGAACTATAATTAATCATGCAGTTTACTGCTTTTTTAATTTGCCTAACGCGCAATATAGAATCAAACAAATTTGTTTTTACTAGTATGTTATTAGATGTGATGAATAATAATAAAAACAAATTAAATACAAATCTATAACAAAATAAATTAAAAATACGAATATTATAAATAGTAATAATTTACAATTTAAATTTTTAAATGGAGTTGAAATTAGAATATTATAATTATTAAATAATTACTACGCTATTATTGCATTTAAAATAAATGTTTCAGAAATTTACCTCGGATGCGGATAGAATCCACAACCTTTGGATTTCATGTTCACTACTCTACCAATTAAGGTACGGAAATATCTCAATTGGTTTTATGTTCTGCAATCACATCAAAGTCAATTATTGAAACATT
>JARJEC010069082.1:0-12885 GCA_030264575.1 Tachinus sp. AB-2021 | reverse complement strand
CCAGACACTGTGGTCTTAACAAGCATATGCATAGACTGAGTATACAAGAAAATCCAGTATACCGCGGATGTTTGGAGGACGAAGATAATCCGCAGCATCTGCTGTGTGAATGCGAAGCATTCAATATGCAACGCACAGTTCACTTTGGCAAGCATATGCTAGCCCAAGAAGAACTTAAAACGATCCCTTGGCAAAAACTTCTGGACTTCATAGAAGTGACAGAACTGCTAAAGATGTAAGATGTCAGAGGTGCACAATAGGACCATCAGGACCGTAGTGCTGCGAGGCTTGACGAACCACCTCAGAAAAAATCAGAATTTACGTATAAAATTTTATAATAAAATGAATTAAATATATCTTATACTTAAACAAAGTTTTGATTTATCGTGTGTTTAAGGGCATGAATGGTTCTCAAGTGAAATCTGCTCAAAGTTATTAATATATTATTAAACATTATATGTAATACACTAAATATAGTGTATTAATTTATGTTTGGTTTTAGGTATCTATCCCAAATACATTGACAGATGATGGAACGACAAAGAAGAATATTTATTTTGTGTTTAGAATTTGTTATTATTTTATTGTTATATATAATATAATTGTTATGATTGTTATATAATGATTTTTTATTATTTTTACTATACATAAAGAACATTCACAGTTTAATATTTAATTTTAAATTAAAATATTAAAATGTGTATAAATTAGATTTGATTGAATTTACTATTCCAGTGTAAACCTATAAAATTCAATTTCCCGCCGCTATGATAAATGCGCCCCCTGAACTTGATCCACGAAAATGGTGTCAAACGTGTTGCCTACTATTTACATGGGAATGACGCATCTGAAGGTGAANTTTTCCAATAAATATCTGCAACTGCTCTATACTTTTTGTAGTTTTTGCCGAATCCCTGTGTATAAAAATCAACATATATCTAGAAAGGTTACTTTAAATTAAATATGGCGGTAAATTTGAATCCTATATTATATTAAAACTTAATTTTATTCATAAAATTAGAAACATTTGTAAAAAAAATAAGTAAGTGTACAAAAAACTAATCTCGCCTGGATATTCATTTATGTCAAGTAAACTAAAATAAATCTATCTATATAAATAAAAGAAAGGTTTTGTCTGTACATAACTTAAAGTCACTCCGTTTTATGATATTCTATTTCATACATTGGAGGCAGTAAATAAACAAATTATAAAGCTTCAACATTTTTACGGGTTATGAAGGTTTTGAAACATCGACCACAGCCACATACTTTACTTCCCTTATGGATTGGTGAATAGGCTATTAGGTTTATCGGTGGGTTGGTCAGAGCCGGTCGGTGGTTGAGTGGGAGGACCGGTGGGTGGGTCGGTTGTACAAGCAACAATATTTAGCCAACGGAATATTTCAACTCGACTCCGGACCCTTCAATAATAGTTGTAAATGTTTATATGTACCTTTACTGTAACATATTTTTGATATATTATGTTAGATAATTTTTAAATATGGAATACTTAAGTAATTAAAGTTTACTTACATCTAGACACACTGCACTTTGCCACCATAATAATTCTATGATAATTTCATCAATCTATCAATTTTACTGGTTCAAATTACAAACTTAGGTATGACAGATATTGTGACATAATGTAATGAAAAATAATAAAAGTTAAAATAAAAATATTATAATTATTAAATAGTTACTACACCATTCGTTAATTTGCAATAAATGTTTCAAAAATTCACCTCGGGTGGGGATCGAACCAATAACCTTTGGATTTCATGTCTACTTTTTTTTTCTATTTCATCATATTTATTTAAATTTTTAACAATAAACAAATAACAATTTGAAACACTGATATGGTTCAGTGTGTATCGTGCTCAGAGCTTCAACACATAACTGTTACAAAAAGAAGTAACAATAACAACAAATCTGGTATATACATAACTAATCACACATTCGCTCATACATTCATTCTTCTTTCACCTACACATTAATCCATTTCCTCAATCATTCAGGTAACAAAATTTGAACAAAGATAATTATATAATATTAACAAACCTATACAAAACATCGGGTCTTATCTTTAATAATTTTTGTGTTTAAGCCAATCTACTGTAAATTAACTATACATACTAATATATACAAAATTACAAAAACCTATCAAATTACCTAACCTAACCTAACCTAACCTACTACTATTTACAAAAACAATTTTGTGTGTCAATTTAGTCGTTTTGATTGAATATAGGCAGGCACTGATAGCTGAGTTTATGTTTAATTTGGAATGGTCTGTTGTGCAACCTGATGCCCTTCGAGCAGAGTTGTTTTCTAATTTAAATTTATAAAAATTTGAGAAATTTTAAAGATATGGTACGAAATAAGGGGTACATTTGTATCTTTGTGCAAATCCCTGATTTTAACATACCTGTCTGCGGAGTGCCATTCTTAATCACTTGTTTTGCATTATTTGCAAGTTATTCAGGTTCGCTTTACCTACGCAGCACCAAATTGGGGCTGAGTAAGTTAAAGCAGGTCTGATTATTGTTATATAAAAATGAATTTTGGTGTTTGCCGAAAGAACGTTGTTTTTATTTATGAATGGATAAATTTGTTTGATGGCCTGACTCGTTTTGTGTAGTGAGTGTGTTAGATATTACAATTGGCATTGGTTTTATGTTCAATTTTTGAAACATCTATTAGATGATATGCTTACACATATACAGTTGTGTGTATATCTACATATATCTATGTGAGCACAATACACACGGACATTTTCGTCGGCGACGGATATCATTCGAATATTATAAATAATAATTTTTTTTTTAAATTTTTAATTGGAGCCTAAGTTAAAATTAGAATATTATAATTATTAAATAATTACTACGCCATTACTCCATTTGAAATAACGTAATACTTTGACATAGCAAAGCTTATAACATTGCTATTTAGTTTCCGTACTTGGCGTTTTATTATCCGACCGCCTAACTAGTGGAAAAGTTAGAAAACAAAACTTAGTAGAAAAATTTTAAATTATATTTTACGATATGACGTAAGAAAATGACGTTGAAAAGCGACGTTAGAATTTATATATTATAATTTTGCATATGAATGTACAAATCTCCGGAACTTCACGCAATTGGTCCTCATTTCCCACTCTTTATTTACTTGTCTACGCCAGATAGGTTGTTATCTTGGCTGCACTGTAATTAATTTAAAATTATTATTTAAATCACATAAAATAGGATAGATAATTTGTCGGACCGAATATGCGGTTTGAAGTGACATTTTGTAGTTGCTCATATTGGATCCTGATTTTTCTTAATGCTGAACTAGAGGTGTCCTCAGCATGAGAAACCGCAACAAAAGATTATTGACAAAATCATCACGGGAGATCACAAAAGCGGACGGACTATAAACGTGTATCTTGACGGGGATATCATAAACGGGGACGGACGGACAATAGACGTGTCTTTTGGTTCTTGAAAATTGAGTATCACTTCAAAGTTGCGTTAAAGCAGACAGCGAGGGATTGAGTCTTCTAAATTAGTTTTATATTTGTTTATTTGAAAATTGCATTTTTATACGAACATGAAAATACATATATGAAAATAATTGATCCATTCATATTCGCTTATTATAGGGGATCTGGGAATTCTTTTCACACCTCGATTTTTGTAAAAATAAAGTGACATATTTTTTAGTGTTTTTTGCTAGTTTTCCGGCTTCCTGATTCATCAAATGTTTAGGCGGTCAGTACAAAATAGTTATTTAAGAACTATAAATTATAATTGTAGCTTAATACAACTGTCAGTGTGGACAGTGTCAACTCTCTTTTATGACTCATTCGCACCAGGACGAGTAATTTAGTAAAGTAGTAATTTAGTTACTATCCGTGAGCGAACAGATTAATTTAGTCGATTGGATAGTAAAACGATTTAGTCTACAAAATAGGGTAAAATTCTATTTTTGTCGGGCAAGTAGCCCCCACTCCGTTTCATACAGGCCAGGCCACTCGACTTGCTGCTAAACAGTTCGGACATGTTGGTTTAGTCAAGTACATTAGTATTTGCAACTCGGTGCGTTAAACATGTCGCCACGAATGCCCTTGGAACGTGGAATCGGCGGTACAAGAACAGGCAGGCTAAACAATCCGCCACAACAACATTGAACGAAGAATGAATTTCCTGGGCTTGGAGAAAATGTTATTAATAATTTTTCTATTTAAATTTTATTTATTGTTTGTTTTTTTGTTATTGTTATACATGTTCGAATCCGAGAAATTTTATTCTCTTCCTCAAATCTCTACACTAATATAAAACTAAAATATTATACAAAAATAACTAAAATTCGTTATTGAATAAGAATAAAACAATTAATAAAAATATTTTTAACATGGCGATTGTTGCTATATGAGCAAAACTAAAGAAATAAAACTGTACATCATTTGATATAATAAATTGCATAGTGCCAGACAGGCATTAAAACATGCCTCAATAAATTCGATTGTGATATGTACTTTCACTCCAACGCCGACATGTTACCGGTCCGCTTTGCGAATACTAATGTACATGTATAGTCTAGGTTATCTATGCTAATGTACTCGACTAATTGAACGCGTCCGGACGTGTGGTGGCCCTTTTGGGACGGAGTTTGGGCTACTTATCTAATCGACTAAATGTATCTGTTCGCACGCGGTTAGTCACAAAACTACTTCCTACTCTACTAAACTACTTGACTACCCAAAACAAGAAATTAATGGTAAGTGGGTCGCTACTCGACTGGATGCATCCAGTCGAGTAGCCGGCAAGTAGCCCCCACTCCGTTGTTGCTAAACACGTCCGGACGCCTTGATTTAGCCCCGTTTGCACCACTGTTAGTTAAAAATCGCAGTTACTTAATCGTTTGTTAATTTTAACATAACTCAATTTAAAAGAATCAATTGCACCAACAATATTTAATTGTCAGTTAAGTAAGTTACAGTTAAATCTGGCTACCATGAAAAAATTCGTATTAATGTGACCTCATCTTAAACGTTGGTATAAACTAAAAATTGCCAGAAAATATTGGCGGTGAAATCAAATTATTTTGTACATATGTGAGTTGAAAACTAAAAGTTACTAGAACATGTTGGTGGTAAAATTAAATATAACGTTTAATATATAAGATATGTTATATTTTCTTCTTTATTATATTATAATTTTATAGAATTTATTGCTCATTGATAATGATATTTATATATCGAAACCGGTCTGTTATAATAAATATACAAAATGAAAATAGAATTGTTGTTAAAAAACAATAAAATAAATATAAGATATTAATTATTGCATGAAGGTTGTTTATTAATGAGGACACTCAACACTGCCAGTTAACATTTTAATCTTTAGTTAAAGTCTTAACTGAAACTTATTTCATTGCACCATACTCAAGTGGGGATTAAATTACCCTAACTGCAGGATAAATTTAAACTGCAAAATTTTGGAGTTAAAGTGTCAGTTAATCTTAAATAACACATTTCTGACATTTCAACAGCAAAATAATTTTGTTTTTGCAGAACAGGAGGACGCCGATTTCTATATGGATTATATGTAAATGAGATAAATAATAATATACAATTCCATGTTTGAGTGTCCTTATTATATATTTATTTTCTTGCTTTTTAATAACAATTCTATTTTTATTTTGTATTTTTTTTGCTGCCGATCGAAAGGGGGTTTATGCTCTAATCCGTGCGTTATATGTTCTATGTATATTTGATACGGACCGGAATCTGTGGGAATAAATAAAATTACGAGGACGGTCTTGTTATTTATTGAAGCCGCATTAAATGGTTGACTGGTTTGGTAATTATGATCTAATTTAATTTGATCATTTTTTAAGTTATTCTTTTCCGACATAATGAAAGGTGGATTCACCACCACCAAAAGCGGCTTGTCTGAACGTGGCCGAGACAAGCGCACCTAGTCTCACTTATTCTCAGTTAAATAAATATTCACTTCCTAAATTGTGAAGAATAATAATTAGGAATATAAGAAAAATATATAATAATCAAGGCTTACTCAGACAATATTGCACTTAGTAAATGCGACTAGTTCGGTCCGCGGTCCGGATCCGATCCTACCGGAAACATGTTTTGGTAACTTTTAGTTTTCAAATTACATATTTACAAATAATTTGATTTTACCGCCAACTTTTTGTGGTTAAAATAAAATTAGTTTGCAAAATAATACTGTTCATTATTTAGATATTTAAAATCGATTTGAATTTGCCGCCAAACATCACAAGCTCCTAATCATTATACCGCCGACGGTAAAGATATCAAATGGTTAGTATTAATTTATAGTCCAGGAGTTATTGACAAAAGGTGTAATAGTTTTGGAAAGGCTGATACTTTCAGATCGAACTGTAGGTATCGGAACAACTTTAGGTGGCGCGCTTCGAAAGGTATAATTTTAATTAATACTCAAAAATTGTTTTGAAAAAGCTGAAGTTTGACAATCTGCAGTCACATTATTATATTAAATCCATGGAACAAACAGTTTTAATAAAAGCCATTCAGTTGGCAGCCAATAGAGGTTCTGAAAACGCGGTGCTTTTAGCAATTAAAGATTTTTGACTGGCTAATACGTAATTCTTGTATTTATTTATCATGAAATAACTATTTAGTATTTATTTGTATTTTATTTGTTAGTTATTTACGATTTATTATCATAATCGCTAGAAACTGTGTCGTTTATTTAACTTTTAGCTTTTTTTTAGCGTTTATTTAACTTTTAGCTTTTCCAAATCATTTACATTAAGCTAATTTTTGAAACATGTATGCAATTGTGTCGACGCACATAGGAGTATTTGTAACAAAAAACCGGACAAAATTATTTGATGTGTTTTTTAGCAATATAATTTAATAAAATACAATATTTAATTATAAAAAGGTATATTTAATAAAAAATAAACAAAAAAATTTGAGGAAAAATACATTTTAAAAACAATCTTGACAATTATTAATAAACACTAATAAATAGTATTTTCCACTCTTTAAAATATAATTGTAAATACAAAAAATCTTTCATTTAACAATAAAATTATTGTATTCAATTTGCATGGTCATTCATTTTATTTAAAAAAATATGTTGTTTATAATAAAGTGGCAATGGGCAGGACACGTCGCCAGACATACAGAAAACTGGAGCGGTTATATCACCAGCTGGAGACCTTGGGAAGAGAGGAGAAGTGTTGGAAGACCCCAGCAAAGATGGTACGACGAGATAAAGAAATTGGTATCGAGTTGCGCAAAATCAAAGACAATGGTCAAATTTGAAAGAGGCCAATATCCAAAGGATAGAAAACGTCTAAGAGAGAGATAATGAAATGGCATAAACGGAGAGGGGGGGGGGGGTCAAAGATGTTTCGACGACATCTAATTAGGATTAGTCTAAACTTCATTTGTATGAAAAAATGTTGCCCTAGCAGAATCAAAATATTGACGAAAATACATTTATTTGAAAATTTTAAATAAAAAATTAGTACCTATATACGACTATTCGTATATGTTTAAAAATAATCAAAATATATTTTTTAATTTTTTTAAATTTAATATATACCCCTACTTCATGTTTAAAAGTTTTTTTTAATAATTCACAGTGCTCCACAATATCAATATAATTATGCAAGCGCAATGCACCCATAAGTTGAGTTATAAAAATTACCGAGTTTAGGATGACTGTACAAGCAGGAGTACAATCGGGGAAAATTTTTATGGTTGCTTTTTGATAGATATGTTATTAAGCTTGAAGAAAAATATCATTAACATATGTTTTCATGAACTTTTTAATTTCTACTATTGTCCGGTTTTTAGGTACAAATATTCCACTGTGCGACGTCACGAGTTCGGATATCAAGTTGTCTGACTGCTTGATTAGAATTTTCAAATACATTTACTATATGCCGACAAATTTTTAGGTTCTCCAAAATAATTTTTGGATAATAATTATAATTACACCTTTCCAGGCGCCAAAGTTTTTAGCAATGATATGGAATCGTGAATAACCAAATAAAATACAAATAAATAGAAAATGATTTTTTCATGATAAATAAATGCAAAAATTACATATTTGTCAGTCAAATTCAAATGAAGGCAGCCGTGTACCGGTCCATCAATTGGCTGAAATCATTCCGCGGGCCATCTGATTTTTGGGCATCGGAAGTTACCACATTGAGGATTGCACAGCGACTACCTCCGGCAAAAATATAGTTTGTTGTTCCATGACTGGTGAACAACAACCAAAGCTGCAATCCTTTGCTGGTGCCGTTTGAAGCGAAGGGGGTCACAAATCCTCAAGCAGAATTTAAATGTTTTATAACTTGTTTACAGTAAATGTCTCCCTATATAATTGAAGTTGCAATTTGAACAACAAATAAATTAGACAATATTTCTCAATTAGCATTAGGTCTCTTCTGTCTTTATATTATATATCTTATCTTCCACAAAAATAATGAAATTTTCTGTTCTTAGCTAAAAACCTATAAGAAATAAACTAAGATAAATATTGAAAAATACCATGTATCATTTTTTTGTTGAACTTCAATTATCTTCCTGAAAAATATATTGATAGCTTTCTTGGCACCTATTAGCGTGATTTCGAAAATCAAAATTAACTTCTCCTCAAAACTTGACTGAGCCAAACCGTTGGGGCTTCCAATTTGGGAATCCTATAGATATCGATATATGTAATCATGTAATGCATAAAGGCAACATCGCAAAATATTATCAAAACTGAGTTGTTAGCTACAGGATTATGATTTGGAGACTCAATTGTGATTACTGCTAAAGCCAAATATTTAGGTTTATTAAACCTATCTTAAGTTTCTTACGGAAAACTAATAAGAAACAATACATTGAAACATATGGCCTTGCTGCAATAATGCTAAAAATGATTATTATTAGCCATCATTGCATGTAAATGGTAAACACAGTTAAGAAGTTATAAAAGTAATTAATTTAATAATAACATTATGGAAGATATGGTCATGTTTTATATATTCATTATTATGCCATGTCATAGACTTTGGGGATATTGAATGAGGCGATGACAGTAGTTCAAAAAGACTTCACGACATTTGTATCACATTATGGTGTATCACATACCATTCTATTAATTGTAATTATTAATAGTTTTAATATATTGTATGTTTTATACAAGTCTCTTATAATCTAAAATATCACAATCAAATATCCAAACTAAGTTAATTCTATTGTTATAGTAGTAACTAAAAGCTAAGCAGACAAAACAACAGTTTATTATTACATAGTGTCTTTACTGTTTGATACATCATTTTTAGTACTACTTTCGTTTAAGTTTCTATTAATTACTGGTGTGTTCGGAGCTGTACTATAATTCGACATAATAATTCCATTTTGTATTTTTGTAATATCTAGCATAGGTTGAGCTTCGTTTTCATCCATTTTATCTATATGGTCACACCAAGGTTCTCCGCACTTTTCGCATGTATATAAATTTGGTTTTAATGTATTCCTTAATTTCTAAAAATATAAATTTAATCAATTATTTTTATGGTGTACTTTCTTTGATACATACCTCAGCTATTGTATCTCCTGTTGCTCTGATTATATTATGCAACATGAAAATAGGTATACATAGAATTGACAAAGATGTGATAAACCATCCGATGGCAATTGCCCACGTTGGATATCTATACTTTCCATTATTATATGTAGGCGATTCATAATCAATCATATAGAAAACCCATACAGAAAATATTAGCAATGGTGCTGCTATTGTCCAGCAGAATTTAAAGTATAAACTAGGTTGACGTCCTGTCATATGTTCCACATTCTTTGATAAACGATACATGCCATAGAACCAGGCTACTGCTATCATTTCCATAAAAGCAAGATACATAATTGATATTGATGCGGCATAATGATCTATTAATTGAAAAAAATAAATTCCTCCCTAAAAAACAATATTAAAATATTAGTTGATCAGGATGTTTCCAAAACAGATACATATGAAATCAAATACCAAACAACTGTTGTCAACAATAGTTATTTATTATTCGTTATAAAGTATACTACTACTATACAGTGTGCAAGCCTACGACCGCACGATGAACGCGTGTAATGTAACTGGCCGATCCCGTACCCATTCAGCGGGTTAATAGTTATTTAAGCTACAAGGAACGTAGGTACGTTATAACATTTGCGGTAGATTATTATAGGCCGAGATGGAACCGACGCCTATAATTTTTTTTTCCGGTATCAAAACTAATCTAATATTAATCATTTTATATTAGTATAATTTGAAGTGACAGCTAAAATTGACGTTTCTAAAACACATTTTGCACAATTTTTGTCATTTATCGGAATTTATACAATTTTTATTATTTTGATATAACGTAGTTATCAACTTATTTACAAGTAAGAAACAACTAATATATACAACAATATATGCAAGGTAACTTGTAATACTGGCTCCAGAAGATGTCTGGGCTTGTCTACAGGGCTCACCAACCATAACATTATTTATTATGAGATTTCATTATATTCCTAGGAACGTAAGTAAATTACTTACGTTCCGTTGTCAAGGTAAATTTGATAAACAAACCTTATGCACAACTTACGATGCTAGTTACTATGGACGTAGGGTTTACTTACGTTGTTGGTAGCGGAAAAAACAATATTGTAGATTTTAATTTTTCTTCGAATTGTTAATGCATTTAGAATTGGTCTATCCTGAAATGTATCTGTAAATACATCCCGACTTGTGTATAATTTTCCATTTTGTGGAGCGGATGGAGAATCCGCGCCGCGTGCGACTTCCACGTACAACAATGTAAATGAAATAACACATAGTGCGTAACATGGGGTTAGTGTTGCGTGCGCTTGTCCCGGCCGCTGGTCTGTCGGAAATACCCAGAAGCTAATATGTATGTGCACTAGCATCATAAAGGTAGACCAGCCAAACCAAAATCCCTACAGTACACTCTCTTACCAATACAAATCCTTATCTTCTTTGCTTCTCACTCATGCATTATTTATCGTGTAGTTGAAACTTTACGGTAATACAGCTGTGATGGATCTCACGGTATACAGCCGCCGTATACCGTGAGATCCATCACAGAAGGATTGGGTTTTTTTGGCGTTATCTTTTTAAGTACTAATTTACGATTGCGTTGAGTTATAATGTATCGAGGGACTCAAGCCGTAGCAAAGGCAGTTTTCAGTTGTTATTTTTAAAGTTTAAGAAATGAAATTTATACGAGTATATATAAGAGAAAATCAGCCAAGTGGCTGGACCTCTGGTGTTAAATTTTGAACGGGTCAAACGAGGAAAACAAAACCCTCGTGATATGTCAGAAAAGTAACCTAATACATATTTACCAGTGACAAGAATGTTTTTTGTTGATCGTTTTGGTTGTAAAAATTGAGAATATTAGGGATTTTTGTTCTAAAACTACTTAAAATCATTTTACAATGATTGACATAGGGTTTTGTTTCCCTCATTTAAACATCTTAAAAGCGCCATCTATTAGTTCTTGATTTTTACATATACATAAAAATGCCATTCATTGTGATATTTGTAAGGTTGGTATCGTTTTCGGAATTTCGAAAATAGCCCCATCTTTAAATGAACTATCCTGGTAGTGCTTAATTAATGTGTTCTTCGTCATTGTATTAAATTAAATAAAACGGCACTTCAACTACTCCATGCTTAAAGCGATCATAGCCATAAAAATAACATACATATTAATTTGTTTAGCAAATTGATTGCCTTTCTAAAACAAAAATATGTAAGATACTCAGCGCTGCGCGGCTCGTACGCCCAGCGGTGTCTCGTGATTAAATTATGTATTTTTCTCACTTGTATTAAAAATAAATATTTAATATAAAAAATAAGTATCGTTACTCAAATGTATCATTCAAAAAGATTGGATAAAATATAAGCGAGTTTTAGCATTATATCTTATAACCAACATGCCCAGAATAGTATTATTGTACAAATAGGGATTTAATTACAAAGTTAAAATTTTTATGTGTGAATCTTCATGAACTTGAAACTGTTTCTGCCCTATAAAATTTAAAATAAAAATAAAGAAACAAAAATTGATAGAAAAAATTTATTATGACGTTGACATTGTTCAATATGACAAAACTAACACACAACAAAACAAATATTACCGAAAAACTATTTAATTTTAGAAATATCGTAGTATCATCTTGATAATGTTGAAAAACGTAATTTTCTTATTAAGTAAAAATCACTTGGTATATTTGAAAGAAGCTACATAAGTTTTTACACATGTACAACACTCACTCACTTACTCCTTCACTCCCTTACAGACCACTGACGGTAATGCTAACGTCACAGGTGATGCTGATGTTTCTCAAAGAAACCTCAACCGTAGAGAATCACTTGAAATATTTAAAGCTAAGAATAGTCCTTCGGTTAATTTACTTAATGATCATACCGACTTATATCAATCCCCTTTATTTGAAATTATTTAAAATATTGTTCACGGCGTGTTATAGTTAATTGCTATACTAATCCCCCCCCCATCGTTTTCTAATATATTGTTTACCTTGTTTAATCTAATCTTTGTAATTATTATTAATCCCACTTTTTAATCTGTTTGTATACCTATGTCCTATATATTGTATTCTCTTATGTTTTGAAATTGTTAATCCTAGACGACCGAGGTAAATTTTTTAAAAATATTTGATTGAAATGGAGTAATTATTTAATAATTATAATATTCTAATTTCAACTTAGACTCCATTTAAAAATTTAAATTGTACATAATTATTATTTACAATCTTCGTATAATATCGGTCGCGCCGAAAAATTTCCGTGTGTATTGTGCTAG
>JARJEC010069026.1:0-14430 GCA_030264575.1 Tachinus sp. AB-2021 | reverse complement strand
TTTAAAGTACTTCATCTTTAAATGTGCACATTTTTAAATTATTTTTTTAATATTAATTTTAACCCACAAATAATTTTTTGTCTTAATAATTTATACAGTACAATTGAACAAATGGTCTATCAATAACGTAATTTGTAAATGATTGAAATAAGATAGAGCTCACGTTTGATTTAATTGACTTGACTTAAAATTTTGATTTTATTTTTAATATGGAAAAAATGTAAGTAAAAATGTAAAAACACTAAAAAACACAATTTTTGTTAACTTAGATCTAACACTTGGTGATGACTAGCTTTTGTAAGACAAACATAAGTGTTTTATATTTTTAAAATATATTATAGCCTATCCAAAATAAATAGTTTATTTTTTGAGACTATTAAGATTTGTAGTTTTAAAGAAATTTCGATTTCCAAATGATTTATCTCAAAATTAGAAACTTTATATCACCTGATTCTTTCTTTCAAGTTTTATATTTTGTATTAATTAATATAAATCGCAATATTTAAAAATCATTAAAATTTTATTCTTTACTTTTATTTTTTCATTTTATTTTATACTATCAGTTTGAAATTAAAAGGGGTTTGTGCATAAAACAAGAATCGTTGTGAACTTAACCTAAATATCGTTTGCCAGATGGTTAGCTATCCACATTATTAAGGTTTCCGTCTTCTTATTTTCAGGTCACTTATTAACTACATTGCTGATCCAAGTGGCATTTTTATATTACCCATAGGAAATTGTGATTGGATGCTGGAATCAATACTTTATGTAACTACTGTAAGAAAAGGGAAGTATTTTGTTACTTCACTTTTATAATAACTATATTGAAATTCTATATGATCAATAAAGAATATTAAAATTTCCAATAAAATGCATTATCATTTTACATAAATATTCTAACATGGCAACTTTTATATTCTCTTTTATTGTTTATTTTTAATAATTCTATTTTCTTTTTCAATTTTTATTTTATATTATTACATACTATAAAATAAAGACTAAACATAAGACATAAATATAAAGACAGAAAATATAACTTTTATATTATTATAGTAATTAAGTATTAAAAGCGTTAGAAGCACAATAACGCCAATCCCGAGGATCTTTGGCATCAAATAACGCCAGTGGTGCCTTCAACGTTTTATGTCATATCTTGTAAGTGATATAATTTCAAATAATTCTAATGGGATAAGTGCCGAGAAGCGATACATAAACTACGGGACCACTTGTTTTGTTCCATAAAGAGGTTGAAATATTCCTGAATCGTGAAATGTTTTAGGACACGCAATTCATACAGATAGCAATAGTTTACGGCAGTATAATTACAATAAATCGCGTTAACCGAGGTGTAGCTCTCAAATGATTGTATATATTTTAATTTATTTAATATTTGTTAGAAAAGAATAATTTATCCGGCTATCGGATTAGATTTTTTATTATTTGCATAACAAATGTCTTTGTTTATGCCTAAACAACAAGATAGCATGGGTTTTTAAATGTCAATTTTAAGAAAAAATGTATTACTACAAAAAAACTAATTTGATAACAGTAGTTTATACCTTTATTTATAGGTATACATGAATTTCATTAATCACAATTGTATATATAATTGGAGAGTAATAAACGCCTAAATTTTAGATGCGATATGTCAAGCTTTAATGACAGATCGTCGGAATTGATTTAAATAAATAAATTTAAAGAATGCAATAATTTACGTTATTGTATATGTGTATTTATTATATTGTTAATATAAAAGTAGTCGCGTGCGTTGGAAAAAAATAACCACAATAAATGAAACTGTCATGTTGGCATATAACGTGCAAAAATGCTAAGTATTTAGGTTTGGCTAATGCTACAGACAACACGGGCCATTGTCTTCTACGAACATCAACTACGCTTGATACAAATATTGGAGTAACGTAGGGTAGATGCAGCTATATAGGAGAAAATCAGCAACGTATACTTCAAACTTGAACACCAGATGTCGGTGTTCAAGTTTGAAGTATTCAAATGGAGAAAACAAAACCCATGTGATCAATGTTATTGTAAACTGTCACTGCCACGGTGGCTTTTAAAATAACCTCAACAACATAAACATAGGTTATATTACTTATAAACAATGTTTTTTCTTCTCTAATATCTCTATCTCAGCAATATAACATATTATATCCACAATTTTGAAAACTGACATATTACTTGTCACTAGCTGCCGTTGATCACGTGGGTTTGGTTTCTATTGGATGATTTTTTCTATAGGACGACAGTGAGTGTTGAAAAAATGTATGTTTGTTGGCTGGAGTAGAAACGCTTACACAAACAGAAATCAACGCATTGTCCATCTTCAAAAATACATCTAGCATCAACGTCCGTGAGTAGATGGATCAAGATGGTATTTATTTTTCTGGTAAATTTGAAAATTGTACGTTCAATTTAAAATAAATAAACATTGCTAATTAGCATATAAGTTGTTTATTGTTTTTAATTAACTTATTTAAATGTTATTTAAAAGTGCAAGTTCATGTTTATACTAATTTGCGGACGTTATAAAATATAACGCTCGTTGCTATCCAAGCTTTTGTAGTCAAGAATAAGAGCATTAAATGTGATTTAATACAGCTGAAATCAAATGTGTTATTATAATTTAATAAACAAGAATGATTTTTTATTAATTTTTTATTATACCGGTTTAGTCATCATTAAGTTACCTCACGGTTATATAAATAAGATATTAATGGATAAAAACAATATTTTAAGCATTTTTGTGTCAATAGTTATAAATAATTTGTTTTTATTATATTGTTATATCTTTACAACCTTTACATCTTTTACATATTTTACATTTTAATTTTAATGTTAATGTTTTATTTTTATTTTTATTTTGAACGAAAGTATTCCCCAAATTTCAAATATTTTAAAGAATAGGTCTATACAATACAACTTATTGTTATCATCAGTTGCGGGGTGGCTCCGCTACTATATAATTTGTGTGAAATATGTATTTTTAAAGGGAACAAATATTAGAATAGGGACGGCGAATCTTTACTAAAGGGTTATGTTAGGGTGCTCACGAACTAATGATGCTTAAATACATAAGTTTAAAAAATGCTTATAATTGAAATCGGGGCTTTTATAACAATTGTGATTAGTGTTCATTTTATATATAATATTTTATATAACTTTTATAAACAATTGTTTAAATTATATTTCAGATACTAATTATAAGGACTGCTTTAGATTAACAAATAAAGATAAAATTAAACCAATTAAAACTAAATTATAGTTTTATAGTCATCTTTAATTATATCTAATAATAAAAAAATATATGTTTAATTATTAATAATCATGGATTATCAATACAAATAAAGTGATCGTTCAACTATAGTGAGTTGACGAAGTTTCTATCCCCATTCTTTTGCTTTAATATAAATAGGTTTTAGAGAAGAAATAAACAAGTGTATAAACATTGTATGGTTTTCAATGTACTTTTTAACAGCCAACACAAATCTTTTTATAAAGCCAGGTTTAGACGATACGATTATCAACTTTTGTTTTTCAAAAGAAAACCTAATTTTTTATAAAAAAAAACTTGTTTTAAAGATTATTTTCTTTCAACGATTTAAATTAAAAAAATTTAAATAAAATTATTTAAAAAACCAAACAAAGATAATGCTTATTAAAAATATTATTTATTAAAATATTCGTAGGTGGTTATGTAAAATTAAACAAACTGTAACAGAATCAGCCAAATACATATAATAAGTCAAAGTAATTTAAAGTACTATTGTTTTTTTTGTTAAGGTTTGAAATTTTCACGAATCATTAAGTGTTTTTGGATATCATTAAATTTTTTAATTTTATTTATATATATGTAGCGGCATTATCGGATGACATTTAGCCATGATTTGCTGTGTTTGTAAGTTTATATGTCTGGTAGTTCTTCAATGTATTCTATGCCGTCATTTATGTAATGTATTTCCTTGAATATGTCAGTTACTGTTTGTTTTTTGGTTTTTGTGAGTAGCATTTGTCTTCTAGTGGTGTATTTTGTACATTGTTCTACGATTTGTTCTGAGGTTTCGACTGTGTTGCATGTTGGGCAGTTTGGCGAATCTTTTTGTTTAAATGTTTGTTGTTTTTCACCTGTTAATTCGTGGTCCGTTCGATATCATATTATTTTTTAGTTGTACGCAACAGGGTGAAGTTAGTAAACCATAGTTTACGGGTTGGTACCTTATAAATTCTTCCGTTCGCTGTGTTTTCATTGTATATGTTTGTCTATTGTTCTTGTATTTCTTTTTATAGTTGTTGTTTGTAGTCTTGGTGAGGAATATTGATGTTTGTGATTGGCTGTATTACGTTGTTGGCGGCGTGGTCGGCGGGATAGTTTCCATTTGTGTTGGATTGGCATGGTATCCATTGCAGTATTATATCATGTACGTGATTTTTTAGATGTTCTATAGCAGTGTAATTTTTTTCCATGAATAGGCTTGTTTTTTTGAGGGAAGTGAAGGATTTTTTTAAGATTTGAAGTGTGGGAAGAGAGTCGGTTAAAATGACGTGTTTTGTGGTGTTGCTTGTGTCATTATTTATTATTAGGTGTGCAATTCCGCAAAGCAGTTACCAAATAAAAAACATAAACAGCAGGAAGAATAAAATATAAATAACTACACGGCTACTTGTAGCATCATTGATAGGCTGGCCATACAAAGTACTATCCAACCTAACGGGACACGGGTGTTTTTTCTGCTACTTCTTTAGATTCAAACTAAAGGAAGATGAGAAATGCATATATGTGGCCAAATTGATACCGTAGAGCATACGGAGCTAAGCTGCTACGGATAGCATCAAGAATGAAGAGCGTGGTCAAAACTAAGATCACTCCAGATAACATAATCGGCCTGATGCTACAGAGTGACTCAAACTAGAAATGTGTAGCAACAGGAATGCACAACATCTCTCGAACGCGTGGTGGTGATCCCTCTAGGGCTCATGTGGATAAAAGAAGAAGTTTTAGTGGGAGCGAGTCAGGACGTGGATTAGCATTTCTTCGTCTCAAAAAAAGTTAAGTTAGAGATACACTTTTTTGCCAACAAAACCTCAATAACCTTCAAACTTAAAAATTTAATGAATTTTGATCACTAGGCTACCACGAGATTATTTAATTTGACGTTAAACAAACTAAATAGTTCAAAGCTACGTTTAAGGAAATGCTGTTTTATATAAAAAATAATGTGGCAAACATTTTAATTACAACTGACATAATTTTGATTTTTTTATATAATTAGGATATGCAAATGCGCGTCCATTATATGCAGAATGGTGGTGATCGACAATGTCGGACAACTGTTGCCCGGTTTTGTTGAATCATGTCGGGTCAAGTCGTAACTCGAATCAAGTCTGTGCGTTCCCAGTTTGTGTAGACTAGTCGACCGATAATTACACACTTTTACACAAGTCATTTATACTAATCATTGATTTAGAAGATACTGCAAACTAAATAAATGCACTCAGCAAAACAAAAATGAAGAGACAATGAATATTTTATAATAATGTTACAACAGCTGAAAATTATGCAACGTCAACACTATTGTTGTTGTCGATTTGACTTTCTTTTATCTGTGCCAATTTGAGTCTGTTGATTTTAATCGACCCGACATGGTTCAACATTATCGGGTAATATGTATACACTTGTTCGACGTTATCGTACGACTTAACATCTACATGTCAAAACACGTTAAACTTTTCAGCTAAAGTTGATATTATTATATAACATTATCTACTGCTAAAACTAATAGAAACTACAAATTTTGTTCAGTTTTCTTGTTCATTTATTTGGTTTTTTGTTTTATAAATTTAGTTTATTTATTCTTAATATAAAAAAGTTTTGAAAGCCCGCGTGACCCAAATTACAGCTTTATTCTAGGTTCAACTTAACAACCTCATCAAATAATAAATTTTCCATAAATTTCTCTATGCTATACTTTTTTGGCTCGCACAAGGCTGTACATTACCAAAAACCTCTTTGGGCAGTAAAGACAATTTTGCTGACTTCCAACAATTATAATTAAATCAATTGAAAACATAAACTACAATGACGTACTTATTAAAATAATGTTTAAAAAAAATGGAAACCATTTATATATAATTTTAAACTCTGATCAGGTCTATTCAATAAAAAATTGTATTAAATATAATGTGGATATTTAGACGTGCTTGGGTTGACACAATTTCCCAAACGAATGAATCCGTTTAAAAGAAAATCGATGTTTAATTATGAAAAGGAGATTCAAGATATTGCAATAAGACGGTCCTGTTTAACCTTCAATATGATTCGGCCAAATTGAGGGTGGAATTTATCTGCGCAATTGGATCGAATGTAAATGGTCCTTTCTCTCATTTTTTATAATGGATTCAATCAGTAAGTGATATGTTTTATCATCTGCGGAGTAGAACGACGGTATTATCAATACACACCACCCCCCGCAATGGCTTGGTACGGACGGGTTCAAAATGAAAAAGAGAAGGCTGGCAGGCTCCGTGTAGAACTGTAACCCTAAAGTTCTGTAGGCTGATAAGGAAGCGAAATACATATTTTATGAAATTATCGCATTCCCTCCAAATAATTTTAATGAAAAGTCTCGCGCGTAGGGGAAAGAGTGACATCAGCTGTTACGTACAGTCCAATGCATTCCTCCCTCGCTGACATAACGCTTCCACGAGCACATTATATAGACTGCCGTCATGTAGAGCTTTACCCATGCTACTATAACTACGAGAGGCGAAAGTTTTCAGATAGATATGGTCATCTAATTCATGTTATTTTTGATATAAACCTTTTATTACAATACAGAATTAAATGGATTTAATATTATTATATTCTACTGGACTGTATATTTATAATATAAAAACCAACTATTTAAAACAACTGGAATACTCATAAAATAAAATATACATTTTTCATTTGATCACTAGAATTTATGATAAATTAATAAAACAATATAATAAAATAAAAACACATTTTTTGATTAAATTTAGTTTACCTACGAACCATCGCAAATCTAATATTTATTAGATAAAATATAATATCAGATTTTTAACATTTATCCAACAATAAATGACTGTCGTGACGATCTAAAACTTACAATTTTTCTTAGTTCTCTATTTAATTAAATTTTGACTCAATATTTTTGTAATCGACTGGATTTTTTACAATGTTAACATTTTTTGTAGTTTTAGAAAAGATTTTGAAAACTGTTTTAGCATTTTTGTAAACATTGTAAAAATTAGTATTTTTTAAATTTCTTTAGTATTTGTTACATCTTTATTTTATGTTGACATTTTTATTGAAATTTTAACAGATTTTTAATATAAAAACTTATTTCTTTTCAATTTGCAATATTTTTGCTTGATTTTTCACAACGTTAGCATTTACTAGTTTAATATTTTCCAAAAGTCTTTCTCAATTAAAAATAATACTGTTTTGGTAAATCTTATTTGCAGTAAATTTAATATTTGCGTCTTTTTAAACATATTTTACAATGTTGGGAGACATTTTCATAACGTGTATTGACATTCTTTAATAATTTTTCAATTCTAAAATACCTTAAGATCTAATTTTTTGCATATTTAATCTGTAATTATAAAATAAAGATTGGCATTTTGTAACTTTTTGCAACCATTGTCAACATTTGGCAACATAAAAAAAATTCTATTTATTTTGAAATATTATGTAAATGGTTCTTAGACGTTTCTCGGCATATATTTGAGATATTTTCCACTCAGTCAGTTGCGTAAATCAATTATTTGTTTCATTTTCTGCTTCAAAGCGATAGAGAAATTACTAAGGTGCATTGATGAGTAAAACAATTGCATTTGATCGTTGCGTAAAATTGAATAATTGATTTTTAACTTCATAAAGTTTTTACATCATTTACAAATATTTTTATTAATTCTATTCATTTGATTTATAATACTATTTGTTTTGCAAACATTTCTCAATCAATATTTTGCAAATAATTTTTCAACAATTTAAATTTATAATATTTAGTATTATACTATTTTTATCAATATTTACTACTTCATTTTTAAATTTTCTTAGTTAGTTGAGTTATTGGATCAAATTTAAAAAAATTTTATTGCAAAGTTTTTTACATAAAACGCAAAAGCACTTTTGGCTTTTCTAAAAAAAAACTGTCAATTTTAGAGATAAATAATTTATTTACTTATTTAATCAATTACTATGTAAAAGAAGACGATTGCAGATCGCTTCTTAAATCTTTTCAAGTTATATTGAAACACTTGTAATTTTTTTCTTATTTTCCTTTTATTCATTTCATTTTCATAAAATAACGTTTGTTTTATGTATTTCTTTGAGATTTTACTCCTTCCGAGATCGATCGTGAGCGAAAAAAAAACGTTTTTAAATTATGCTTGCCATGGCTTCTACATTGGCAATGAAGCAGAGTTTGAATGAATATTTCATTCATTATGGGTACTCGTAGCGGAACATGGCAGCACTAAATTTTAATAAAATAATCAATTTAAACAAATTTTAAAACGCAAAGATTTTATTGCAATTCAAAATACTGTAAATGATTTATTATACTTCTTTGCTTCTCAATAATTAAAAAATATTATTAATTGATACTCTAACTTTAACGTGCATAACCGTGTTTTTTGTTATTTCTTTAAATACTTTTTTATTGAAATTATATTTTTAGATATTTGTATAAAATGAGTATTTTATGCAACTTCACTTATACTCACGCGCCATTGAGAAGTTTGATAAATATGCCTTTAAATATAAATACAATTTCAAAATGAACATTATATTGCTTATTATTTATACTTTATTTTATTGAGTTTGGGTCTTGGTAAGTATAATTATGTAATCTTATATATAAATTATATAATTTATTATATATTATTAAATTATATAATAATTATAAAAGTCGGAAAAATGTCACATTACTAACGAGCAGTTATGTTGAGATACGAGGCGCTAGTGCCAAGTATATTTTAAAGGGTTCGAGTCAAATGTGATACATTTTATTGATCATGTACATTGTATAATATTTTTTTTAATTGTGAAAAACAAATTATTAAAACACTAATTGAATAATGTCTTTAAATTGAGCAAACATCAAGTTCGTTAGTTTGTTAACTTTATAATTACTATTCAATAATTTGATAATTAATTTTTTCATTTATTGCTGTAAATATTAATAAATTATTTTAAATAAAAATGCATTAATGAAGGTCATTAATTTTTATGTGTTTTGATTGATGTTTTAATTATATTATATTATTATTAAGTTGGTAGATTTATTTTACGTCAAGTGTAATGTTAGTGCCAGTCAATGCTATTTTAATAATTGTAGATTATGCCAGGATTTGAATTTTTTCACAAAATAAATTTAGATTTTCTAAATATTTTTAAGAAGCGATCAACGAAAAAATGTTGAAAAGAATTTGTATGTCAATGGGCCATTTAATGATCTCAATTATTAAATACACTCACTCGCTATCGCTAATTCGTGCTTTAAACTAATTATGTTTAATGTGCAGCACTGAATTTCGCACACCTGGAAAACATAAACATTATAAAATTGCTAGATTTATTTTGGCGCGATTTTAAAAATTCTTAATTTTTGTTGCTATTTCTGCATTACACATGCAATAAATAAGCATTAAAATCATAAAAATTTATTATGAAATATAAGTGATAAAATGAAATCTTTAATCGGAAATTTATCACTACCATTGCAGTATTTTTTATTGCAGTAGAGTATGTAACAAATTCAACTACCACGTTAAAAGGCATTAATAAACATTTGTGCTATGTAAACAATATTTAAATATAAACAAGTGGTTTTGTATCTTATAGAAAACAGCTTATTACAATATAAAAGGAATAGATTTCAATCGTGATATTCTAGTCAAAATTAATCTGAGAGTATTCCAGCATGTTCACCGATGCATCTCATCGCGATAATAACTATATTGAGTTATTAAGAGTCTAAAACACCCCTATGTTGCCTCTCTCCCTCCCGCGTATTCATTTCTGACCCAGATTTAAAATCGAAACAAATTGGGATTAAGCATCACGGTGATTTAAACAGCACCCCAGTGCACAGCGTTTGCTCTGAATCATCGACGTGCAGACTGCATCTGCAAGATACTACATCGGCAGCATAACGAAGAGAAATTTTTATGCGCGTTGGTTAGGATATCAATCATACACACTTCAATACTTGAATAAATACGATATTGCATACAATTAACATAATGATTATTTTTTCATTCGTCTAATGATAAATTGTCTAAAGTTTTTTAATTTTTTGCCGCTTAATGTTATAGAATTAAATCCAATACAATTTAAAACATGTTTGAACAATATATTATTAAGAAATGCTTTCTATACATTTAATGAATTCTTAGAATTCGATTTTCAGTACTGACTTGTGTAAATACTCTTGTATATTATAACACCAATAAATATGTATATTATTATTATTATTATTATTATTATTATTATTATTATTATTATTATTTATTTTATAAACATACACAGTTTTTACTGGAGACAGAAACATTACATACAATTCGGTATAAACAAGAAATGTAATTAATATTGTGTTTTGTATGTGTTGTGATTATATTTCTATTTATACTGTTGGATGTTATGTGGAGTCTTCATTAAGAAATTTTCTTACAATCCGACAGGTGTTCAGTAAAACTGCTTTCTGCAACTCAATGTATGTGTACTGTGGTAGTTCTAAAGTTTTTAAATTGTTATGTAACTTTTTTGGTATTAGACCTGTGGCAGATATAATTATCGGTACAATAATTACTTTGACCATCCTTCACAGGCCTTTTACTTCAATTGCAAGTTTTGCGTATTTAGTCAATTTCTCTGTCTGTGTGTTTTGTAAGTTAATTTTCTTTAATTTGTCAATAAATGTAATGTTGGTGTATTATTCTGTCAATCATAATTGCGCGGTCCCAATTTATTTTATGTGTCTCGTTTTTTAAAATAATGTCTGGTGTGTATTTGTACTATAACTGTGTAATAAATTATTTGATGTTTGTATGCTAGTTTCTGATGTATGATATTGACAACTTGATCGTGTCGGTGTTTATAATCACTTTGTGTGATAACTGAACAAGCAGAAATGATATGTTGTATTGTTTCAGGTTTTGTGTGACATGTGTCTGATCAACTTCGTTAGGATATCTTCCATGTAAGGCTTTTTGCCTCCAAATCAAGTTATCATTATGTTGATTGTTGTCCGTCTTTGTTTGTCTGTTTACGTTGTTGAGATCCAGTTTTTGTCTGCTAATATAGCAGCATTGTGTAAAAGTGATGTTTTGTATAAAAATAGTTTCGCAATTTATGAATAGTATTGTTATGTAAGTTTGTTATATTTATTAGACCACGTCCACTATCTTTACGTGGTAGTCGGTAGTGTAAGTCTTTGTACTGCTGATTTTGGACGATGATTTTGATGTTTAGTTAGTGTTGTGTTAATTTTGATTTGTAGATGTTGTAAATTTGTGTTTATCCATCGTATTATGCCAAAAGAGTATGTTAGAGATAGAATTGCAAATGTGTTGATAGCTTTAAATAAAAATTTTGCTGTCAGGTTAGTTTTCATTAAATTTGTCATCCTTTTACAAAAATCGTTATCAATTTTGTTTTCATGTGTTTGTGTTGTATATGTTTAGATTGTTCAAAGCCAAGATATTTACGTGTGTCTGTCATATCAAAAGCTTCAATTTCAACATTTTCATTTAAATAATAATTTTGTGTTGTCAACTTTCCACTTATTACTGTATGTGTGCGGCATTTATCAAATCCAAATTCCATTTTTATGTCTTGAGAAAAGTTGTGTGTAATTTTGATTAATTTATCGAGTTCCGCACTTGTGGATGCATATAGTTTAATATCATCCATAATCATTAAATGTGTGATTTGTGTTGTGTAGTTTTATTATGTTTAATTGCGAAACCATATTTTGTTGTGTTTAAAATGGGTGATAGGTTGTTTAATTATTATTATTATTATTATTGATATTATTATTATTATTATTCTGTTAAACTAAACCACAAAAATGTCACGATAAAACAAAGCAGATGCGTAATACGTCCAAAAAGGCACTATAGTTGTCTCGCTGAGAGGTGAGAATGGGTACGCGCATAGTGGCGGCTTACTATAGGCGCCGACAAGCAAGATTCTTACAAATAAACAACATAAATTGTATATCTCTTATGAGGCAAAATATTGCCTATAGAAAGCTTATTTTTAACGGCAACTGACAAAACCGACTAATCTACTCTTTATTAATTGGTACCATATATTTAAATGCATGAGCACCTAGACAAAACTTGTCTCAACTTACGAATTGCAGCAAGAATGTTCAAAACATTTTCTTTTGCTTCTCTCGTACGGTTGAGCGGTTTCGGGCACCCTGTGAAGAGGATCTGACAAATATGTTGTTAGTTTTACGATAATTTGCAATCTCACTCGAATAATAGACTTTTTTCCTACGACAAAGTAAACATTCCATAATATATTAAATAAATTTAAATAATTTACAATAATTGACAATCAAAATATAATATACCTCATCACAAAAATGTTGAAAACTATATATATATATATATTAAATATGCATATTAATTAGAAATCCATAGCATGTAGAAAACTCCTTTGCTATATTTAATCTTATAATTCAAAAAGGCCTGTAGCGTCCCAAGTAGATTTAATGGCGGGTAATAAACAAGCAATAATGACAATTATTAAATTATACCAGAAATAAATAAAATTCGATATTGCAGAAAATTTATTTAAGTAAAAAATACATGTACATATATGTATTTTTTACTTAAATATTAGATTAATAAAGAACATTATTAAAATTATAAGGAAGTAACCTGATAATAAAAATGCACAATAATAAGAAACACAATATCATTTAGATATACTAACTATGAACTGGTTAATAATTGTTCCAATATCTATAAAAACAATAAAGAATGATATATACTATTTGTATATATTGTTCCTCCTTTAATATAAAATAGTTAATTCATTCTGGTGTGGTCGCCAATGTGATATATGTGCTGAGAAATTAATGTTCGATTTTAAATGCTTTTAAATCCATATTTATTAGCAAAATGTGACATGTATTTATAGTAATAAGCTAAATTATTAAATGGTAGGCATTTCAAATATGTTATAAAAAGTATATGTTTTTGTTCCGTTTTTTAAATTCTACTTTTAGTACAAAAGAAGGGTGTTGGATATGCCCGAAACGTATACAATAATAATCGATTAGACATATTTTATAGTTTGATTGAGCTGCTTTTATTTTAAATTTCATTCCAGTAAACAAAATATTATTTATTTAGGAAATAAATTAGGAACCTATATTCTCGGTGAACTACATCGAGATAGGGATAAAAAGAGTTAGCTTTCTATCGACTTAATCACAAGTTTAGAAGGGAACGAAGGTGCAGCATTAGTGGAGGGGAATATAGGTTGATATAGGAAAATTTCACTACTGCTTACTGCGTTGACCCAAAACTCAATTAGTTGTAAAAATAATTGTCAATTTTTATTCAATTTCTACATTTCAATATTAGAAATCTAATTGTTCGTTTTACCTTATGATCGATAGGCAAAGCTGTACATAATTGTATTGCTGTTTCTTCGATCACATCAATATTTGTGAAAATAGTTTGATTGATTTTGTTAATAAATTATAGACGAAAATGGTTTGTACAACTATCAAAACCTTATAGTTTTTGTACTAAAAAATGATACACAATAGTGATATCATTAAATGGTAGAAAATAACCTTGAAATGAAATTGATAATATTTTTGTTTGTTATAGGTACAATTGTCTTTGATGCAATTAGCAGCGTTCAACTACAATTGCTAACGGGTTAATTTTTATTAATTTAATTTTTATATTATTCTAATACGATCGTGTAAAGAATAACGTGTTAAAGTTAATATGTACATATATTGTTATATTCATATATCATTCACGGATCAAGAACACCTATTATTCTAACAACACGAAACATTTAGTACAGACTGTTAATTGTAAAATATGCAATATATTTAAAATAAATACATATTGAAGAAAGAATGGAATTAACGCTGAACCTACTGACACAGTGGGCTGAGCGACCAACTGTTACAAGATAAAACAATAATCTTAGAGCCGTAATACCGAGTATTGCAATAATTAATAGTTACTGACACACAAAAATGATAATCACTAGTGTAACGGTATAAAACATGAAGGGTTATTAAAAATAGTAGTGTGTGCATAATTGTTTAAAATCAGTTTTCTATGTTGATTATTGTTTGAAAATATAAATTAAAATATTATTAAATTTAATTAGAAAAGAAACAT
>JARJEC010068963.1:0-11877 GCA_030264575.1 Tachinus sp. AB-2021 | reverse complement strand
TAAAATTATTATGAAAATTTGGGTGTTAAATTTTATAAAAATAATTCAAATAAATATATCAAAACACTATTAAATTATTCAAAAATGGAAAATAATTAGGGAAAAAAAAAGCACAAATGGAGCAGATGAAATTTAAAAAAAAATCCGTACAATGGGCGCGCTTCTAATACCACAAAATCGCAACTATTCTTAAAATGCATAAAATCGCAAAAATGCCGCAAAATGCCAAGCAGAATATAAAAAATTAAATTTTTATCATATAAATTTAATTTGACTTCAAAATGTTGACTCCACAAACAATGTAAAGGTAGGAAGATAGTTTTACGTGCCTCAGTGGTAATCAACACATTCAAAAATAATTTATAAATAACAAATTGTATCAAACCTTCAATTGTTTTACAATTGGTAGACAAAAATTGCAAAGCTCAACGGCAATTTATTTATTGACAAAACATTTAAAATTGAGTTTGAGACATGAAAATCATCAAAAACTTTAACTATTTTCTAACTGGTGCACAAAATAATCAATTTTAAAGCCACATAAACAACGTAAGCAAACTGACTAAAAAGAATGGATAGGACTTAATATGCACAAAAGCTTTAACTGTCTTGTGGTTGCTGCATGAAAATAACAATTTTTGCCGGTTTTGAAATTTAAAAACAATTTAGAGCCAGAAAGATCTAGTTTTGTAGTACATATTTGGATAAAAATCTAAAAATAATTTGTAGATAATTTTTTTTACAAAGACTTCAATTTTTATGTAATTGGTTTACAAATAGATTAATTTTTGAGACAATAAAAACTGCAAAAACTTAAAATTTAAAGCCTTGGCTAAGAAAACATTGTCAATTAGGTTTCAGTTTATAAAATTGTCAAACAAAATAGGTGGAAAGAAAATGTAATTTTAGAACTTATTGAAGCTGCAAAGAGAATTTAGAGGCAGAACTACCCTAGTTTTAATTTTTGTAAAAATATCTAAACATAGCAATCAGGTAAAATGGTTGTGGACTACAAATTTTTAGTAGTTGGTACCCAAAAATCGATTTGAAAGACACAATTTTAAAGCTCGTTGTATTTAGTATAACTCATAATGGTTAATAACAATCTAAAAATAATTTTTGGATAATAATCTATGCAACGGAAACTGTTTTGTAACTAGTGACTAAAAATTGCAGTTTTGAAGCTCAAAATGCAATTTAAAAACAAGAAGATTTGATTGTAAAGCGCGTAATGGTTAACAAAACACAAAAAATAACTTGTACCTAGTAGTCTACACAAAGACTTCGGTTTTTGACTAAATATTGCAGTTTTGAAGGAAGTTCTAAATGCAATTTAAAACGAAAAAGTTTTTATTCTAAATTCCAGAAATACTTTTAAAATTAATTTGTAGCTCGTAATCTGTATGACAATTTTGTTGTTGGTCAATGTTCAAAATGCAGTTCAAAAACGGAAAGACTAAATTTAAAAACCCAAAATGCTTAGAAAAACATTTAAAAGATACTGAAGTAATCAAATTCTTTAATTGTTTATTAACGTGTGCTCAAAACCGCAACTACAATCAGTTTGGAGCACAAAAGCAACTTAGAACCAGGATGGAAGAAATTAAGTTTATAATTTATTGGCAAAGCATGTGAATAAAATTAGTAGACACATGTAAGTATTTTGTGCCTGGTGACAAGAATACCAATTTTAAGCTGTTTTGGAGCACCAAAAACAATTTGTAGGTTAGAAGACTACATTTTCAAATATCGATCAGTCTAAAAAAATATAATTCAAGAAAAAGAATATTTAATGATTTTGACTGTTTTGCTACAAGTGTTCAAAAACTGCAGTTTTCGCAATTTTTGAGTTAAAACAATTTAAAACCAAAAAGACATTAATATCAGCTTTAGAATTATTGCCAAAATATTTAAAAATAATAGGCACGATAAAAATGACAAATATTTGAAAAATTTGTATTGAACCGTGAAACTATGATAACGTGACCTAATAATTAAACCATACTACAAAATAGCTCTAACTACTGACCTGTATAGCGGTACATTTGCATTAATAATAAGTCACCTGCTGATCTGTTAATAAACCTAACATTTGCCGTGCTTTTGTACATATAATCGATCTAACAAAATAGCTAAGTCTTTCATTTCATTTAAACAAGGTGATTTATGCATATTTATATAATAACTTTCAACAATAGACGTTTTTGTTTTATAAAATAAAATTACATTACGTTTGGACAAATTAAATAATAAGTAATTTTTCTTACACCACTCATATAAATGAACTAAATCACATTGTATTAAAATACAGTCATATAAGAAACAAATTTTTAAAAATAGCTTAAGATCATCAGCATACAACAGATATTTGCAATATTGAAAACACAAATCATTTACACATAATGTAAATAAAATGGGTCCACAATGTAAACCTTTAGGAACACAGCAATAATCATACCTAATATATGATTTTTAATTTTGACACATTGTGTGCGCACTGTAATAAAACTAACAATCTATTTTATAGTGTTCGGATGTAGCCCAAGTGATTCTAATTTTGCTATTAAAACCCTGTCAAAAGTCTTGCAAAAATCTGTGTATACTGTACTATATACTATATTAGTTTGACATTTTTTTAAAGCATCTAATATAAGTTGTACTTCAAAAAATCCATGTTGCTCAGGAGTATTACATGTTTCATAAACTATTTTAATAAAGATGCAATAATTGAATCCAAAATTTTTGGGATTGCAGACTGCTTGCAAATACTTCAATAATTTGATATTTTATTCTAATCACTTGATTAAAAATGGAACAATATAACTTTCCATATTGCATGAAACACACCACTTTACACCAATTAAACATCGCATACAAGAGTTTTGAAATACCAAGCACACAATTTTTTAGAAATAAATTGGGGATTCCATCTGGACTAAACGTAACAGAATTGTTTATTTTTTAAATGTTATTTAAACAGTTTCCATACAGATATTAATTGTAGACTCATCCATATTAATTGTAGAAATTAGTCTAATCTTTATATAATGTATAACGGGAACCACTTTAAATAATGTTAATTTGTTTATAAAATACAATAGAGCTTACTTAAACCATCCACAATCTCCTTTTGCGACGAAGGCCCATTTTCTATATATTTTTTTCAATTGTGCTAGAAATTACCGTATTTAAAATAAAGATTTATTCATTAGTTAGACCACTTAAACTCACAAAGCTAAAAAATGTAATGTATTATATTATATTATATGATTTTATTTAATTATTAACTTTTTGTTTTGTTAGACCTTACCGTATGCCGTATTTTGAGACAAACTACCGTACAAATACAGTAATTACAGTATGTTTGGAAACCCCAATTACATGTTTTTAGTGCTGCAAGCGTGTTTATATTCAGCATTGCCCATGTTTCTGCGATATTATGCAGGACATTGGTCTTAGTCTAAACACGTCATTACACGCGGCACGCCGAACCTAAATCAAGATATTTTTGGGTTATTTCGTGCAATCTATTCATGTAGTTAATTTTCTATAGTATTAAATTGTAAATAAAAGCACTAACAAAACTACCTGCATGAACATACTGTATCAAAATTCTTTAAAAAATACCCTTATATTCTCAAGTGTATATAAATATTGTGTATTTTTTATTATTCACAAATAAAATTAACACCAACACACAAATAAGTAAGTAATTAACAATATATTTATTTTATTAATTTTTATATGCTCGGGTATAAAATACTATGCCCAATGTAAAGTCTACAAGAGCACTTGCAGACAATTTTCAATATCAATACCAACAACGTCAATAATTATTTTAATCTTCTATCTTTGTTTTAAATTAGAGTCGGTAGACTTGCTTTAATCAACATTTAATCTTTCAGCATTCAAGTTTTGGATTTACAATCTATGATGTATTAACGCATAAATATGTATAAATGTTGGCATAATACTTATTTATATGCTTTAGAATATTATATTAATGTGCAAACATTACTTTTCTATTTGTGATAATCCTAAAAAGCCGTGCAACAGTAAACATCTCATTTTAAAGTTATACCTTTTATAAATCTTAATTTTATTTTGTCCATATTTTAATCTAAATATATATAGCAGGATAAAATGAGTATAATTCAGTGGGTGCGGGCTTAATCCGCGGCAGGGGATAAACGACCAGTCGGATTAATTCGCACCTTACATACGACGCAAAGCGTCTTTGAGGATATTTCCGTTCTGCATTTACATTCGTAAATCGTGGGCTTGGTCGGGGAGAAGTCGATTTACATGAGTAATGATTGCATTGTAACACGAACTTTAATGATCTTGATTCGCCTTAGTTAAACCCACAAAATGCCCACATATTCAAGTTATTAGATGTGACTTGGAAACGCAATGAAGAGAAGATACTCAATGTTTATTTAAATATAATTTTGTATGCAGTACATTTAATACCTTTATGAAACTGTATAATTCTGTACTAAACGTTGATGAATAATTTGGGTTTCATATAATATATAATACAATTTATCAACATAATGTAAAATAGACGAGTATATTATTTAATTTTATGATTGAATAAAACTATAGAAAACAATAATTTTGTGCAGTATTACAAAAATGTTTAATATTAATTTAGCTACTGTGCAAGGCCGTTATAAGGAGCAATAAAACTTCATAATATAAAATATGTCTTCATTAAAGATTAGAAAGTACGGCCGGCGGGGTTAATGATTACGTGAAGGAAACCAGCGGCGGTTCGTTGATGGTTCGGCAACATCAAAGCACGGACTGGTTTTTCATGAGCGCGGCCCAATCAATAGTTTATTTATTATTTATTGATCCGGCCCGATTTGCAAGATACATCGCATAATTTCACGCTAAATTATGACCGCGCATATAATTAAATGTGATTAAAAATAAAACAGAGGCTTTATTAAATACTCGGTTCTAAATTTTGTGTTTGAGTACATTAATGGTTTAACTTTCAAAATAAGTATCAAATTTCATTCGGTACACATGCCGTTGACATTTGAAAATGACGAATTGTAGGGTGTATTCTAAAGTCAGCCCAAATAAACTTATGTCCTTTCAGTCATTCATCAATAGAGTGACAAGCAACAATTGTGTTATTTGAGTTTCTTCGTGAAGAAATGGTCATTTAGAATGATTTTAAAAAAGGTTCATATAACAGCACGAAACAGGATATATAAATTCGTATTTAAAAACATGCAGCTGATACAATACAGTTAACATATAGTTGTTTCATATTTACTTTCTATGATCAAATCAAAAATATGTAATATGTTATATGTATCATCTTATATTAAATTTTAATAGACTGTTTATAACATTAAATGTAAATACACATTTATAGAGTTTATAGTTGTTAATAACCCAATGTTTCACTAATTATTACTTTTGTTATAGACTCGGCTGATAAAGTCATTATCTAGCAACTATTTATTAATTATTATAATGTGTGATGTTTATTACATTATAGAGTTTATAGTTATTTAACCCAATGTTTCACTAATTATTATTTTTGTTATAAACACTGCTGAATAGCCATTAACCAGCAACTATTTATGAATTTTTATAATGCGTGATGTTTATTACATTTATTTGTATACTTGAATGATTTGTTTTGCCGTCGAATTTATATTATTTTATATTATTAGAAATACGTAAAGCAGCGCAAGTGGCGCTATTGGCAGTGTTTTGACTGCTGTTTCACAAGTAATACATGATGTTCTTATTAACTTCAACAAATATTGTTACTACAAATACTACAATGCTGCTACTGAACATTGAGAAAACGTTTGACAAAGTCAGCTTAATGGAGCTCTACAAACTCATTTACTTTACTTATGATCCCATACTGTTTATATCTGACTGGAAGATATTTTCTGTTAAAGTTAACGATCATACCTCTGAATCCACCAAACATGCTAGCTACGGTATCCCAAGGTTCAAATCTGGCACCCGAGCAGTTCATCATTTACATTAACGACATATTCACTAATTAAATTCAATACAAAGACAGGACTTTTTGCAATTGATACTTAAATACTTCAGTTTACACACAGTCACATAACAATATGTCTGATCAACAAGTGCAAATACTACGTTAATGTTAAACGCCATTAAGAGTGAAACCGTCATATTTTTATTAAAACCGTTTTTAAATCATTTAAAGTTCACAATAAAACCAAGGCGCTGTCCGAGAGCAAATCTAAGCAAAATTTTGACAAAAGACTCGCTTAGTAGGATAAAATATACATGATTTATGTTTGTAAGGTACAGAAGTCGGGAACGGTCAAATATTTCAAAAACGTTTTTGAAACAAATGTTTTCAACAAAAGGTTTTGAGGGGGACACCCGATCCTATGAAACTTTCTTCACTTCCACAATATAGGGGGTGGGGGAGGATGGCAATTTTAAAATCTGAAATAGAAACCCCCATTTTTTAATGCAAATTCGGATTCCATAAAAAATACATGACTTTTTTACTTCTCTTTTTGCGTGAAAGTTAGCGCTGCAATCGACAAAAAGTAAAATTAAAAACGTTAAAGTACACTTTGGTTACAGTGCCTAGAATACCTTGATCTTCAAAATTTTGCTCACATTTTTATTAAATTATCTGATTTCTTACCGTACCGTACCGTACAGCGCTATCTATTAGAACAACTAAACCAGGGTTGTCCAACTTTTTTGATATTTAGGGCCACATTTTAGTACATTTTAATAATAGAAAGTATTTTGGGCCGCAGCAACCAAAATTGTAGATAAAGCACACTAGATTTTAATACTTTTAATTTAGACGTAATTATTTATTTAAACACATAGAAAATGGGAAAAACTAGTACAATACATATATTTATAGAAAAAACATACACAACATATACAATTGTACTAAAATTTATAGCTTGTGGGCAGCACTGATACTTAACACGGGCCGCATGCGGCGGCTGGTTGGACAACACTGATCTAAACAGTACGCGCAAAATTATACTACCACAATGGAAGAAAATGAACTAAATAGGTGTTCAATGGTGTTAAATTTTAAACTGCTCAAATAGGGAAAACTAAACCGACGTGATCAATGTTGATGTGAAATAACCTTAACAATATCACAAAACTTTATGTCACTTATACACAGTGGTTTTCTCAGTGGCCAGCCTTACAAAGAGTTTTTTTTTTCTAATAGGCCCATCTCTATCAGAAAAATAACTTATTATATCCATAATTTGAGCTGACAGATTACTTGTCATTAGCAGCTATAGATAATCGTTTGTTTTCCGCATTTGAACATTTCAAAAATGCCGTCTGTTAGATTTTGCTTTATATGATGAGCAATTGATTTATTTGTGTTAATGTACAGTTTCAACCTTAATTTAAAATGTATAGAAAATATTTATTAATTTCATTCTTCTTTATTAAGAATTTAAAATAATAAGTGTGCTTGGACACCACAGCATAAAGTAAAATTTTTATTACAATTTTTATAAAAAAATCAAATCCGGTACAATTAGCACCGTAGAGGTTCTCTCAAGCGCTACGCCACCATACATTGATATGTGGTTATGTATCTGACGCTTAGAAATATAATAAAATAATTTGTCAAATTTGATTGATTTGTTTATATTGATGTTGCTCCATTTCAATTCCATTTATGTTACATCTTCTTTCTCTTTAGCGGCAAATTTGAATTTGAGTTCAATTCATATTTACCTATAGTAAATTTCAATATAAATTTACTCGCAGGTTTATATATTTACATTTACCGATAAATATACACATTTTCCATCGTATATATGTAGGTAAAATAAAAATTAATTAACACATTGCCTACCAAGTGGCTCAGTGGTTGGTGTGTTGACTGCTGTTCAAAAGGTCCCGAGTTTGAATTTCGGCAGTCCTTACTTGGAGAGTCGACTTTTTAAGGTTAAGAAAAGTCGCATTAAATACACTTTTGTAACAGGAAGAAAAATTGTAGATACTTAAAAAAACCTGAATATTGGTTTTTTTAAGTATCTACAATTTTTACTAAATTTTACTAAATTAGAGCCAAAATTTCCAAATGTGGTACACCTCTGGCGTCGGTGATTAGTCCATAGAGGACAATAGAAATGTATCCTTTATGAATTACATATAATTGTTTATTTATTTCCATATTTATTTAAAATAAAATATAGGCATTTTTTTTCTTTGAATAAATAAACTTCAATAAATTGTAAGTGCTTCTAAATAACACAATTTTATTATGTATTATATATTTGATTTTAAATGTATTATGTTCTGAAATTTAATTTAATTTATTTCATTTAATAATAACAACATTTTATTTATACTACGATTAATTTATAATGAATATTTACAATATTTTGAAACAACAGTAACACTAATGATATTTAGAACATGTAGATTGTGTTGAAGTCAGTTCCTCTAAATTGCGTGAAATATTTCAGGAGACTTAAGAGACATAATAAAGCAAAATAAATGCATGGCAACGGAAAGCAAAATAAGGATTTATAAAAAATGTTTGAGATCCATATTGACATAATTAAAACAAATCAAACAAACAAAAGACTAATAAGGACAACGCAAATTAAAACGCTTTGAGAATAAAAGGTGTAACGCTGCGAAATCAAATAAGAAGTAGTGTCATAAGAGTAAACCTACAAACAGAAGATCTAGTCTCCGTAAAGCGTCATAGAAACAACAAATCTGTTAAAAACAGATATTGCATTAATGTGTGTACAGTAACAGCTTAAACTCACATAAAACCCAACTGTAACTGTAATTCGAATTTAATTTACTGTTTGTAGGTGCCGCGTTTTCATTAAGCACGGCAACAGATGGGGCATATTCCGAAGGAGATATGGAACAGACCATGTAGATAAGATAAGAGCAAAGTAGAATTGCAAAATAGGCCAAAGACAGAAGACCACAAAATAGAAGGTTCACAGTCCTCTCAAAAGTCATTCCCATAGTAAGAAAGACGGAAGGAGAAAAATGGCAAGCAGTTCTTTAACAAGAAAAGGTTTTTCTTTGAACAAACCTATGGTATCTACCGTTAGTAATTTAAACAGTAACACTAACAGTAATTACCTCAAGTGCTCGTGATAGTACTCGTTAATATCAATTGCAACATTTCTTTATATAACTTATTATCGAGCAAATAGTGTCAATCGGAATTTAGGAATGGGAATTGAATTGAGACGACATAATTGGACAAAATTGTTTTATTCGATCAATTATCTGTAATATTTAATCAGCAATCAGTAATACGGATAATTGATTAAATAAAATAATTTTGTCCTATTCAGCGTTCTCAATTCAATTCCATACATAACAGTATATTGGGCTTCATAGGCACTATGACCAAACGATATTGAAATAATTGAAAAATTCTTTAATGCATTTGTTTTTGTAAAAAAGTAATATTAATACATTTTAATTAATAGTGACTTATCTTGACAAATCCTTTGCATATATTATTATATACATAAGCCACATGCATTAATAACATTTATTCAAAGTTGAAACCTAAAATAAGTCCGCTGTTAAGGCGAGAATATCCATAAATACTAATTTAAATAAATTTATAATACAATCCATGGATAAGAAGATGCAATCTAAATTGTCTGCCGCTGCATGCTTTGCTATATGTATAAATGAAGCTGGTGTATTTATAATCATGCGTCGAGTAAGTTTTATTTTTTATGAATATTACTATTTTAACTTTATAATAATAAAAAAAGTTTAATTATTGACCGAATATTAATAAGATAATTAATCAAGTTGTCAAGAATGGAATGATGTGGTCGTCATTGATTGATGACGTACATAACATATCGATAATTAAAAAGGGAAAACGGCGCATAGCTGCAACTCATCTTTGTTAATTCTGTAGAGAATGAGATTCCGTCTGCTTTACCCTTAATGAAGGCATCAAAACCTGCGGCGAGCTTGTTAATGAACGGAGCCCACTTTTTTATTGCTATTTTCACGGCCGTTGTAAATAACATTTATAGGTAGGTGGGGGAGTGGGTGGGGAGAACAGGAAACATGATGAGGGGTTCTTTTTGGTTCATTATGTGGATGTGGATACATACAAAACACCGATGTGTTAAAATGCATCATTAAAGTGTTCATTGTGTGCTCCAGTTATTTTACAAGACCATCATTCTTCCCAGAATTTCTACTCAACCTATTTATTTATCATAAGATATAAAATGTCTTTGCAACTAAAATTAAAAATTATTTTAAATAGATATTTGTTTCTAACCGAAAACAAAATTTGATACAGATATCGTATTAATGAAGCTATAATTTTATCATTTTATAAAGCTATGTCAATTAATTTGGTTTATAAGAAATTGATTATTTAAAAAAACTACATTTACAAGTTATTTAATGAATCAAAGTTTGGATAACAAGATAGCTTTAAATTAAACGATTTATACCAATTTTCCTGCATTCTCGTATCTTTAATTTGCTATCATTAATTAAAGCTCTCCGCATTGACGGATAGAAACACTTTATTTTAATACAGGCTATTATCGCGACGATATGTAAATTGTACTGAAGCATCACTTGCAAAGTTGATGAACAAGTTTCGGTACCTTTTGAAGACATTTTAAAGGATCACTTAGTTTTGGTGTAGGTGTTGACGGTGCTTTAATATAAATTCCTTTGATTTTAAAATTGAAATAGTATTTAAATTGAATACAATTTGTAAATCTGATTATATTTAAATATTTGTTCCGCTACCAACAACATAAGTAAACCTTACGTCCATAGTAAGTTGCATCGTAAGTTGTGCATAACGTTTGTTTATGAAATTTATCTTGACAACGGAACGTAAGTAATTTAGAATTGTATTTTTTGAGGTTAACTGACACTTTAAAGTACGAAATTATGCAGTTTAAATTTAACCTGTAGTAGGGTGATTTAATCCGCACTTTGAGTATGATGCAATGAAATAACTTTCAGTTAAGACTTTAACCAAAGATTAAAACTTTAACTGGCAGTGTGCAAACGGGCTTCAGTTTGTTACTTAAAGAAAAATGATGTGTAAACGCGTCCACAAATAAGTAAGGGAAACCTCTTGTGAACGCGTCCACAGTTAAGTAAGTGGATGATGTGAACGCGTCCCCAGATAAGTAAGTATTATATTTACTTATCTGAGAACGCGTTCACATCAACCACTTACTTATCTGTGGACGCGTTCATACATCATTTTTTATGTAACAAAGTAATTCAATTAAAAAAATTTAAAGAAACTTAGATTATTTATAAAAAAAAACCCGAAATATAAGGTATACATTCAAAATTGCATACAAATATAGCAATTAATCACTATTAAAATGCACATTATGCGGAATTTATTATTTTGATATTTATGACAGCTACATAACCTATGTTCTTCAAACTTCGTATGCGTCCGCCAATATGCATGTTCTATCGCATTTTTTTGTTCGAAGTTACGCATTTCCAAATGTAACTTACTTATTTCTGACAGTTGTATTATGGGAATCCCGTCCATGGTAATTTTTAAACACCAACATTTAAGACAATTAAATATTGCTGGTGCAATAAAAATATTAGTAAAAGTTAGAAGTAATTAAAGGTTAAATAACTGTCACATTTAACTGACAGTGGCACAAACATTAGAGATTTGAGCTTTGCATGGTGTATTATATACCATCAAAGTTTCAGAAGTGCAGATTTGAAATAATTAGATCGTGTTTTGTTTTTAGGTAATAAGATTTTAAGTAAAAAGAGTATAATTTTATAATTAAAATATTTTAATAACTACTTAGTTTAAATAAAAAGCCAAAAAAACTTGCA
>JARJEC010068884.1:0-10639 GCA_030264575.1 Tachinus sp. AB-2021 | reverse complement strand
AATTTCATTTATTTGAAGGAATTTTAAATAAATTTATATATTTATAATTGCATTTATATTTATATATTCAAGAAATCCTGCAAATTTTATCACATTGGTATTAGTATACGAATAATTATTATGGTTATAGCAGTAATCTATGAATTATTCAAATTTTGATTCAATCTGATTTGGAAGCTTGTTGATTTTACTTTATACAAAGGTCACTGCTTATTGTGTGGTTGTGATGGAAAACGTCGATGAATATTCAGTTGTATGATGAATCATATTTATTTTTGTATGGAAATTATGTTAGCAAACAAGGATGATCCCGAAAGTTTGTGTATTTTTCATATATATATAAATATATATATATATATATATATATATATATATATATATTTCAATTTTTTTCACGAATAACATGGTACGGAGTTTTAAAGAAACTTCTTATTTTCACGTGTGCTTGCGGAATGATAATTTAATTTGAGGGGTTGAAAACTTAAATTAGTTTTCTTTGTGCTGGAAAAGTGGGACGAGCAATTGCCACTCGAAAAAATTGTATTACAGTTTGATACTTATCATCTCAACGTTAATAAGACATTCTTTTCTAAATTTCATTATGGATTGTGTTTGCGTCTATTTGAAATCTGCTTAAACTTGCTATTTATTTTTGAACAAAATAAATTAAATAAGATTAATAAAAGTAGCAATCAAATTTGATTGTATTTAATACGTAAACAAATATAGTAAATTTTTTCTCATAAGGTGAAATTTGCATATCAAATATAAAGGCTATATCATAAGTCGCGCCTCATCGAACACACATAAATATATGACCTTAAAATTAGTTAAAATGAAAGAATAAAAGAGTCCATTTTACTTTTTAGTCTTTTTGAGTATTTTCTTCAAAATATAAAATAGCTCTTGTAAATTTGTTTCGTCGATTATTAAGCAAGGCACTTGATTAGACATTTATTTCTTTATTTCCTTCGACAGAAGGTACAGTTATGTTCAATAAAGTGCTGTGCAGCAATTTTTAGTTATTGTAAATCGGCCTCAAGTAAGGGATCAATAAAATATTTGACATTGACAACACAAAATTGTTTTTAGAATTTGTCAGATTGGTTGCATAATTGCTGTATTGTAACAGTTCATTGAACACAACTGTACAATATATGAAATTTGAAATGTTTGGCGAAACTTCGACAGGGAAAGCGAAATTGACCTTTTTATTCGTTTATATCGACTTATTCTACGGTCATTCGCTTATGTTTACCCGATGGGGCGCAACTTATAAAACACAATGAATTAATAAAGCTGACAAAAATTACTTGAAAGTAATAAGCAAAAAATAAAAATTATATATGAAATAGCTTATACAAAAACCTTTTGACCAAAAAGGTTTTCAAATGGCAGTATTGCCACAAAACCCGTTCAAACCGGTTTCAAATTTGTAAAGTAAAACTGATCAATAAATAAAATGATATATTTAAATTTGTATGATATTTTAAAATTAAAAATATGCAAAAATAAACTTAATTACTGCACACAAACATACTTTAGAGCAATGTTCCTAAAAATTTTTGGTTTGTAATTCCTCGTTGCTATCTTTCTTTTATAATTTGGAAAAGAAATTAAATGGTTATTGGACTTTGTAAAAATTTAAATCAGTATATAATTATTTTTACGTCAAATTTCTTCAATAAAAATTAAAAAAAGATTTTTTTATTTATATGTGCAATTTGTAGAAGCTAAATTGCTTTATGTATTTTTTATTGTGTCAGATATATGATTCCTGGTAAATATATAAAATATTTTAAAAAAAGATATTTTCTGCAAACTCAAACATATATCTTGATGCCTGTGATGAATATAAAGATTTTCTATATATATATATATATATATATATAGAAAATGTATATATATGCATTCAAAATGAAAATTTCCATCTATCCGCCAAAAAGCGTGCACCTTATGGGAAATTTTTTATTATGTTTTTCTCAGAAAGTTTCATTTTTTAGAAAAAGTTGTGCATGTTTCAAAGTTTGTTTAGCTTTTTCAAATATGGCATGTGATAAAAAATTACGTTTCTTCAAAATTGTCAAAATCTGAAAAGTACGACATTTTTAAAATTGCCCAATTTTGATGTAATATTTTTTGTTGTGCATTAGTTTTATCTTATTGAACAATCCCAACGCCACAAAACATTTATTCTTTCTATTATTTTAGTAATAAATAGTTTTTTATTTTTTTATATACATAAACATTTTGGAAAAATACTAGACTTTGTCAAATAATAAAAAAACAACTGACGTGTTTAATGTTTTTTTTTTAATTACGTGGTCTTGAAAATTTAAAAAACCATAAACAATTAAACCCTATACTATGTGAAAACTTAACATAAAAATTTTAAAAATTAAACAACTTTTTAACGAAATTAACAAAAATATTTTGTGCCGTTGACATTGTGCAATAAGACAAAACTAATACACAAAAGAAAACAATATTACTGAAAAATTGTGTAATTTTAGAAATATTGTAATTTTTAGATTTTGATAATTTTTAAAAACGTAATTTTCGTATTAAATATTGGTATATTTAAAAAAAACTACATACGTTTTGACACTTATACAACTTTTTCCAAAAAATAAAATTTTCTAAGAAATACAGAATAAAAAAGTTTTCTATGGCGCAAACTTTTTGGAGGACATATAGACAGTTATATATACTTGCTAAATTTGATACGGCTTTATTAGAATATTTTACAAAATATTAAGCATAAAAATGTGTTTTTTTTTTGTTAGCAATAAAAAGTGTAAATATTAGCTTATTTAATGTTCATGTTTAAATAAAAATATTCACTATCAGACAACAAAAATTATATCAATTTTTAAAAAGTGTTTTCCATTTTTTTATCTAATGGAAGAAACAAAAGAAACTAATATACAATTTAATTCAACATTTTGATGTTTTAATTCAAAATTTGTTTGATTATTAAAATCTCATTTATTTTGTTTTATTAATTTTTATGATCAGTTTAAAAATAAGCAGTTATAAAAAATTCAGCATAGTGGAAAAAATACAACCATCAGATATTAATTTGCATATAGATACACTGCATATCAATGATATCAATAATATTGTTTATTAACTTGAATAAACATTGCTGAATATAAAAAACGAAATATTCAAATTTATTTTAACATATACCTACAAATAAATTTGTTTCTGAATCATTTTATTGTGAGTGTATTTTGTTATATGTTAACCTACAAGCGCATTACAAAAATAATTTGTGTAAATAAAAATAAAATTACACAATTACAGAGAGGTCGATTATTGAATTAAGAATTAAATACCAAAACGATTGTAGTATTTTCCATATCGATTCCCAATTTATACCTGAAACGAGTAGACCCAAGGTCGCCAATTCTTACAAAACCAAAACGGTACCAACTTGTAACGACGGCCCGTATTTAGTCATCCAGAACCGTAAATACATAATTCTTTACATGCAATAATAATACCAAGACTGGAAAGAGACGTTTATGGCTCAAACGTTGGCGTTGGGCCGTGAATGTAAGTGTACGGTGAAAACCATATAATTGGCAAGTGTCAGTAGACCCAGTGCCCGCGCCTGGAGGCCTGAGCGAATCAAAAAAAACAATTACGTACATTGTTCTATTTCATAAAATTTATTCACCAGAGCTGGAGCAATATTTGTATTTTAAATACCATTTATATTTAAATACTTTCTAAATAATTACTTATTTGGTTTAGGTTCTTGGCAAATTAACTTACTTTAATACTTGATATTTAAATACTCTTTGACAACCGGTATTTGTAAGGTTCAAATATTTAAGTATTTTTTAATAAATTTTGAACTTCTTTCAAGTATTTAAAATATATTTTAATAGTATATTCAAATACAAGTTACATAAGGCTAATTATTCAAGCACGAGTATGTTTTGGCCACGAGCCGCGTAGCAGCGAGTGGCCGAATAGACGAGTGCTTGAAAATCCTTCTGAAAAGAGTTAAAAATACGCTTGTTTGATTATTGTACTTGCATAGTGTTTAAAATAATTGTGATGACGTTTAAACATTAAATAGGTTAAGATTGACATGAGTGTGGCAACTTTAATTAGATAACCACTAGATAATGCCAACTGTTTCAAATATAAATTACTAAAAATTGTTAAAGAATGAAAATAATGCTAGATGAAGCTCATTTTAGCATTATTTTTGTTGAGGTGTGCCAACTGTTAGGAATAAAAATTACTAAAAATCATTAAAGAATGAAATTTATTTTAGCATTATTTCTGACAAGATTAGAAATAAAACTACTATTTTTATTAGTATTTTTTATAACAATTAATTTAGTTATCTTGCCTATCTCTGCAAAGCACTCTTTCGCGTTAAATACGAAATTTCACAAAATACATTTAGTTACGCGTTAGTATGTTAGTGATTATAGAAAATGTAATACACAATTAAGCTAAAAACGCTGGAGATGCTAGTATGAAAATTAAAATAGATAATTTTGATATACAAACTAATGTATATAGAATAGTCTTCAAATAATAATGAATTACACCAATTATTGCTATTTTTAACAATTTTAAAGTTTGGAAGAATAAAGTATAGATCAATACAATATATGTGGTAAATAAAATTAATTGTAAATAATTAAATTTTTAAATAGAGCCCAAGTTGAAATTAGAATATTATAATTATTAAATAATTACTAGGCCATTATTCCATTTTGAAATAAATGTTTCAAAAACTCACCTCGGGTGGAAATCGAACCCACGACAACATTTATTTCAAAATGGAGTAATGGCGTAGTAATTATTTAATGATTATAATATTATAATTTCAATCAAATAAGAAATCAATAATAGTTAAGGCTAAAAAAAATTATGTATGCACTGTAGAATTGTTCAAATATTTATTATTTCTTTAACTTATGTATTTTCTAAAATCATGTGTAAAAATTACTATCAAATGGTAACAGTTGTCATGTTAGTTAAACAATTATAGATAAATATAGATAGTTATAAAAAGTCTGCAAAATAGATTGGTTTTGAAACGAATACTGTAAAAATATAAAACCATTCGTATGTAAAGTCTGCAATAAACAACATAATATTACACATACTTTAAAGTCGTATCGTACTAGATAAAGCACACGTTTAGGATTAATTGCCATCGTGAACAAATAATGAAAAATATTGATTAATATCAGATATATTGTGCAAAAAAATTCGAATTATATAATATAAACTGCATGTCAATTTAAATGTTTACACAGATTAAACTAATTTGTTATATTTGTTGATAATAATATTTGTAGATTAATATTTATAAAAACCTCAAAAATCAGTTTAAAACAAGCTCTCCGCTCATATAATTATTGAATATTCCAAGTCTACTTTACATTTTACTGATTTGATTCATTTTTGTTCTCTCTAAATTATAGAGACAACAGTTTGGTGTTCCCATAGGATCCACTTCTATCAGACATATTTATGACATATATAGATTTAATATAAATTAATTTCTTCCAATCTTGCCAAATTTAATACAGATATGTTGACAATATTTTGCAAGTTTTGCAAGTACGTTCCGACAATTAGACATATTTCTCCAAGAATAAACAACATTCAATTTATAGTATAATACGAGACAAATAACCAAATTAACTTCCTGGACTTACATTGCAACAACAAAATTGTGAAATTTCATTTATTATTTTTAAAAAAACTTTATCAAGCACTACAATTTCTCAAGTCACTAACTAACCAAAATCTCATAAATTAACCATTAGCAGTAACAAAAATGAAGAAATTGAACAGACAGAATTGACAGTAAAAAGACAAAATAGACAATATTTCTCAAATTCAGTTTTCCTTCAGAGACAGATAAAGATTTAAATTTGATAAGTATTACATATTTCGGGCCAATCTCGGAAAAAAAACAGCAAACATACTCACAAAAAATTAAAGTGGCTTTTAAATTAAATCACAAATTAAGTAACATAATACTAAAGAAAGAAACAACAAACTTGAAGAATCTGGAATCTATAAGATAACATGTACGGACTGTAATTACATAGGCCTAACTGGTCGGAATTTTATACAATGCACCTAGCGAGCTTAAACGGTCATACAAACTCCAAAAATCCAATTCAACTTTTCAAATCATATAAAAAAAGGACAATCAAGCCGTTTCCAAATTGAAAAGATTTAATTATTTTACAGAACGCAAAGAAAAGTAAGAAATTAGACCTTTTGAAATCTTTTCAAAAATAAACATAAAAAACACCGTTGCAACTATTTAACTACCAGATTATCTTATGTACAACCCAATTAAGTTAATCCCAAACTAAATGTGTCCATAATTAACTGTTTGTACCAATACCAACAATTAATTCTTAATCCGTTCTAATTACTATTTATACCTGTATCTAACAGATTTTTTTTCTTCTACTGTATGTTTATATTTCTTTTAACCAGTGTATTTGTAAAGTCTTAATCTTTTTTCTTACATGATTATGGAGATTTCTTGGTTAATTCGCCTGTGTAACGTCGGATGAAGATTGTTATTCAGTCGACACTGCAGTCACGGTGACTAAATATATCGTGATATAAAAACATAATAGTTTTATTTATAATCTTACATTTTTATTTATTTTAGAAATGCAAGATATAGCTATTTCTTTCGATTTCTGGGTCAACAATTGCGTAACACGGCAAATTCCGTATTTTTAGAGCGTTCGTCTGAATCACTCATTTTAGCCTCATTTATTTGATATTTATTTGCCAATTGCATTTTTAATAAATAAAAACGTTTCTTTAGTTACCATAGCTAAGGCACTCGATTAAAATAGATAAATAAAATTCTATATAAAATAGAGTTGAATTTAAATTTAAACAATTTTATATACTCGCATGAATTTTTACTGCAAACACTTTTTTAATTTTCAAAATGACCGTTTCGAAATGAGTAGCATATGCTTTGTTTTATCTCTATGAGAAACGGCAGCAAATTCAGTAATTTAACAACGAAAAAATGTTTTACCATTTGTCATGTTTCATATTTAAACCCAATTAAACGTTTCATGATTTGTTGACAGAACAACAGGACGAACAATGTAATTATACTTTCTACATCTATAATTTATATTTTTATAAATTTGTAAAAAAAATTAATTAGTTTTGTATAAAAATTGCGAAACAAATAAAATTGGTATAGGAGGGCAAATGCGTAATAACTTTTTGAAAAAAGTTGTAAAATACATGTTTGTCTATTTTAACAAATAAGCAAGCAATAACAAATATTGGCAACTACAAATTGAGTTCTGTAAAGTAGCGCCAATGTGGATACACAGTAACTTGCTCTTGGTGGACTCTGCCTAGGCACCGGGAAATTACCAGTAAGTTAAATTTTCTTCTACCTCCCAACCCGCGACGACAAAATCAAATTGAAATTCTAATAAGTCGCGTGACAATGAACAGCCTTAAAAAATAATTTTAAATGTAGTTTTATAACGTAAATTATAAAAAAATTTGCATGTTTTATTGTACACAAATTATTTTGTAATAAAAGAAGTGCACAATTAATGCAAATTTGATACCCACGCACTTACTCTAATTAATACAAATCACTAAAGCACTTAATATTTTGTAGTATACTAACTATAATTAAATTTATTGCAATTATGCACCATAATACATAATATATATATATATACATATATATATAATTAACTATTTATATTGAGTTAAGTTTGATATTTGTTACTAAAACGTGCGTGCAATTTTATATTCTAAAAACTACAACGAAAAACCCCCAAATATAAAGAAAACCCTCCACCGCCAAAAATATTGTTTAATTATTTCCTGAAGATTATTATGATATATTATATACAACTAAAAAAATAATATAGATAATCTAACCCTTGTCTTTGTAAAATTCCACTAAGTACACACATAAACAAGTAATAAAATAGATAGACGTCTGGATATTGTTCTTGGACGTGAGCCAGATTTTTTTACGAATAGAGTTCAATGTATCCTGTTTTTTTATTCTTACTATTTTTACCATGAATGAAATTCGGTAGGTAATACAGGTAGAGATAGGCACGCAATATGTAGTTTTTTTTGGAGTAGACATAGTCCTGACCCAAGTTCAAGGCAACCGACTTGCGCACTCATTTGAATAGAATAATTCGATACTCTGGAAAATTCCACACACGGGCGAGTAAAGGGGATTCCGATGACTTAACTGGTTTAATCACCTCAGCAACAACAATACACTCGTGCAAGAGAGATAAAATAAAATAAACTTGTATGTATTCAGATAAGTATATTTCAACATTTACAAGTGATGTCAAGTAATCGGCATTCAACTCACAGTGTGCTTTATTTTTTTTTTGTTACTATTACTAGTCGGAAGCAGGGAACCCAGATTACTAAGCTACATGTATGTCAAGTGGGCAATATATTTTAACGCGTATGAATTAAACATAACTTAAATTTGTTTCTACTAATTAAAAACTAAAGCACCAGCTACAACAATTAATAAATATAAATATCATATATTTTTGGTAATTTGAACGATACGTACTCATCTCACGTAATGGAGTCTTTCGAGGTGTGCGAACAACTGATTGAACTGATGCGGTTTTGTTGAAGATGCCCACCATTCGTTGCATCGATCCCACAGGCTGAGCGGTCACGTGACGATCACGCGCACAGTGCATGGGCAAGCAGCTGATCGGGACCTTATTCCACACAGGTCGCATTGTGCATGGGTGAAGTAGAAGCCGGAACGCCGCCTTTGTTTTTTAAGGGTGCAATTGCGATGGGGCTAGACTTTTGGAGGTCACTGTACGGACGCGCAGATTTTCGCAACATGTAGTTTATCATGGGAATTGTCAATACAAACTTATGTTATTTACCAGTCAATCATAAACATAAAGGATAGTTTATTCATTAATTTTATCTAATCAGTGCTTACGTATTCATTCCAGTTCCGCTTGGCTTCAATAAAGTCGCAAAACAATACAACCTGAATGAATATGTTATTATTATTTTATGCACATTTAGCTATAATCAATTTATCTTTGTTTGTATTTACAGCAACTGTTTTGCAAAAAGAAAAATCTTAATTTGAAATTAAAATTGCATTTGATTTGTTCTACTTTACTGTTATTATAATAATATAATAAATTATACTAAATTGTATTTGTTTAATGTGTTTAATAATATAGCACATTTGATTCAAACAAGAATAAAAAAATATATAAAGCAAAATGTAAAAAAAACTATCTTTTTCGTAATGTTAATTGATTCAACGCCTTCATATTTACTATTTATAAACATTTTCTAAGCGACGAAATAGTTTGGCTAGCAGTATTGATTTTAATATTAAAGTTTTAGTTCTGCACATAGACGTCCGGCATAGAATTTACCTTTCCAACGAAAATTTAGTGAAGTACTGTAATAATATTGGTACTGCAAACATCATATGATATTTTATAAGTTATAAAATATACATATTAATTTTTAATAATTAAAATACAAAGCAAATAGTAAAGTGCTGTAAACGAAAATACTGAGGATAAAATACTACCGGAAATGCAACCAAAAGTTGAGTCCCACCCATGGACATCTTAGCGGAGAGTCCCTGGGGTTTGATCAGGAATTCATTCCAATTTTAATTGCTTTTTAATTTTAAATATTTCAATTTTTATAGCAATAAACAATGTCCCACAGTGTTGACAATGTCAAGACGTTTAAGTTAATAAATTATGCTAAGTAAAATTATTTATTTATTTTATTTTATTTTATTGAATTACTGAGGAAGGGACGTAAAGTCCCAAAACGTTTACGAAAATAAAATGACATTAAAATTTAATTGATATATTAAAAAAAAACTTTGGTTGTCATGTGTGCCGTTAAACCCATATGTTTGGAATGTTGTGTCTTCCACTGTTGTGAAAATGCAAAAACTCTTTACAAGGTTTCATAATACGCTGTTGCTTAGGAAGCAAAAATCCGTATTGTTTGCTTAGGAAACAAAAATCTTTACTGTTGAATATATTAAGATTTGTATTATTTTGTAATATATTGTAATATAAAAACATAATAATTTTCTTTTTAATCTTATATTATAAATTATCACATAGTTACCGTCGATTCTATCAATTTTTACAATTTGTTTAGTCACACAATGATTGCAATTGCGACTGAAGCTTAAACCCGGTTCACATCTGTGTTGTGTTTGGTGTTTAGTGTTTAGTGCAAGTTGACAGTAAAGTGGGCAAGTTGCGATTGACCTTGTTAGCACAAAATGATTTTTGGTTTTATTGCATACACATCTGGTTTTACAAAAACGCAGGCAGCATAAATAAACATCGCATTCCTATAGAAAATGAAATTGTACAAAAGAATAATAATTAACAATTGATATTTAATTTAATATTAATAATGAAAAACGGGGAACATGTTATTATAACATTACAAAACCAATCGTTTAAAAATAAATATATTAAAAATAAATAATTCAAAGTAGAATGATTGAATTTAAAAAATAAATACAATGGAATTTTACAATATAAAATAAAACAAATATTACCTGGATATTTAAATT
>JARJEC010068881.1:0-14283 GCA_030264575.1 Tachinus sp. AB-2021 | reverse complement strand
GCTATATCTTCAATTTTAAGGTTATTTCATAAACATTTTGAAAAAATCTGCATTACTTATTTGCAGCAGTGTAAAATAATTACATTTTAAACTTATGATTATTTTCCTAAATATATAGAAATAATTTTATGTACATTGTTTATATGTACAACCAACATGGACATTTTTTTTCAGTGTTTTAATAAGTTTTTTGTATTTCACATTGTTATCTTTAATTCCCTTTCTAGTTTTAATTGATAAATTGTTTATTAGATTTTAATTATTATTAAAACTATATTATACAATTTGTATATTATCATATATCTAGGGCACTGAAATTAAGAGATAGGCGCACGGATTTTCAAAATTTTGGTTGTTAATAACAAAAGGCTAATTATAGGCTCTAAGAATGCCTCAATATAATTTATTTGTGTTTAGAGTTTCCTACAAACTGATAACATTTGTCTATGGTACACACGACACTGAAATTAGCAAATATGCACATAGTCCTGATATCAAAAATGTTCTTATTTATTTTCATAATTAAAGGTTCTTAATATTGTTATTTTAATTGGCATTGATTTTGTTGAGCGAAATAATGTTGCTCACTTCATCATAACATAACATGTATTTACAATATATATATTTAATAGTCGTCGAATGTTAATTTTATGTATGTGATTGTATTTTATATCATTTTTATTAGCCTATAACTATGAAATAGGTTCTATTTGGGTTCATTGATTTTGTTAAAAGTTTCGCTAAGTGTGTAAACTTGCACTTACTTCCAGTTAAAACGGAACCAAAATTATTAAAATATTTTTTCGAATAAATAACTATTAAGTAATAAAGCAACTTTCATTAAGAAAATATTGTTTTGTCATTCAAATTAATTGAGCTATAGCTTTGGACGATTAAAAAACATATTGTACATCTTTAAATTGGCGGATTGCTTTGAATTAGTTTACAATTTCTATTCTACATGTAAAAATACAAATATATATATATATATATATATATATATATATATATATATAACGTCAAAGTCAAATTATTTTTATTTGGGCATAATATATGAATGACAAATCTTTGCAATTCTTCAAGTTATTCGACAACTCCGGGACTTTTAATTAATCTTTAATTAATGTTAAAACAATAGAAAAAATGCGATATTTATTTATTGTTTATATAGTAATTATTTTCTAGTTTTAAATATTATATATATATATATATATATATATATATATAACTATTTTAAAATATTATATACGTATCTTTAAGTTGATGGTAAATTGTGTGTACAATTCAATCATAATAGTATAATCATTTGAGATTTTATTATGGAAATAAAAGTCATTGAAAACTATAAAATTCTAATATAAGAATAGGAATGGTTTTAAATACAATTGGAATGTATGAAACAAGGAAAACTCAAGAGAATGCAAAAACTCTTCGATGCATTGTAATGGTGAACATGAAAAGGGATAAACTCAAATTGAGAAAGGAAATCGAACAAAGATATTTGAAACTACGATTGGAGAGGTTGTACGAAATGGTTTGTTACTTATTGTAGACAAAGAACATAATTTTGCAATAGAAAAGAAAAAAGTAGCTTATATTTTAAGAAATTAAAAATCTAGAAATTATTCAAGATTTCTGTGAAAAGTTTTAATGTTTTTATTACTTTAATGTAGAGAAAATGTAAAAGTTCGTTATTACTGATAATTTTTCACAAAGAGTTCTTAGAAAAAAAGGGGTGATAACTTAGAAATGTTTTCAAGGATTTTAAAAGTAATTGTTACAACTTTTAACGAGGATTTATAATTAACATTTTTAATCTAAAAACGCGACTTATTTTATCTGATCTCTCCGATACGGCGGAATATAAAATTGCTTTTAAAATAATCTGCTTTCACATTTCCGGTTAAAGATTAAAATTTAATAAACGCATTTTTTAATTTTAAATTTTATATTTTTTCAATAAAATTATATGAACAAAAACTCACAAATAGTAAATATATTATATAAAATAAATTGTAGGAAGGAATAACTTCCTGATTTATGCACGTTTCATGAAAATAGTGTAAAGCTTTTCCGTTTAAGTGCACTTTTACTATGCATTACCATTTAAGGATATATCGTAAGGAAAAACTTCACTTTAACCATCCGTTTTCTTGAATTATTGCTATCTTATCGCGTCAAGACACGGAACTTCTGTTCTCCCAATTGATTTACAATCGTTTTATATAAATAATCTGTCGCGATTTATCACAACTGACCGGGCAATTTTTCTATGTTACTACTTCCGTGTTATATTGGTTCGAAACTCAAACAAAGGTAAGTATCAGCATAATAAAGTAGTCTGGAAGGCCTTTTCTACAATGTTTTATATTTGTTAGTAGTTTGTTCCCAGAATACATTACATTTTTTTCAACTACATGCTTACATATAAGAAATTTTAATTAACATACAAATATGTTTGAAATAATATATGTAACAACATATGCAAGCAAATAAATAAGCATTAAAAATTCCAAAATGCACAGCATATAGTTATTAACATAAAATGCAATGCAATCATATCAAAAATAAAGAGTAAGTATATAATATTAGTTACGTAGGAAAAATTTATTAATTATTCCATAAATATACAATAATATTATCCTGCAAAGATGTTAATTTCCAACTACGTTTAGTAACTTATGCTATATGCACACACTGATCTGTAAGACAATTCGTGTAAATTAATAACATCTTATCTTAAGATGTCAATAATAATTTGTATTTTATCTCTAAGACATGAAAATAATAAAGCTAAGCACAAATCATAAGATTTAAATGTAATATTATTAATAAGTAGAATCGGGAAATCGCATTTATTTAAACAATACAAGAATTTGAAAACAAAATTCCGACAAATATTCTTGTATCCATCTATTCCAAATGTCATAGACTTTAATCAAGTTTATATCTTGGCTCGAACCGATCAAGTAAACTGTTCAGTTTTAATGGACCAACCAACCAACCAATTGGCTTGAACCGGTTACCGCACTAACCGATTCAAGCCAATTTGTTTGGCTCCTGTTCTGTTTTTCTTTTCATTTTTAAGTAAAATTTTTTTCACGGGTTGTGTACCAACATTAAAATTGTTAAAACAAGGTGATAGATGTAAAATTTATAATTTTGCGCCAAACATTTATTTAATATATTCTAATTTAGTAAATATTATGTTACAACATGCAGTAGTATTTGTGTTTGTTAGGTTAGGTTAGAATTTTAATCGGTTGGAATAAAATAAAGAGCGGCGTCGGACACTAAAAGCAAATCAACGACCTCGCCTCCTTCAACCAAGCGTAAACGACGATACCCGGGAAATAAAAACAAAGCCGGTGAATGTTAAGATCTCAAACATTACCGACCCATATTAAACCAACAAGACCAACTGACATGGTATTTACTACCTGCGCGGGCTTTGTCAAGAAATTGAACAGCCGTTCCCAGGTGGCCTATTTAGACAGTGGCGTTGACCAAGCAGATCCTGCCACCTCAATCCGAACAATTGAAGCAACACCAGATTCTCAACATATGCCAAAAACGTCCAGATTCTCGTGACGTCTTCACTTTGCAAAAACATCATTTTGGACCATAAATGGTTGTTAAAGAACAACATGAACATTGACTATGCACCGCAATGTATTCATTTTGGACATCACTCCAACGACCACCAAAACCACATTTTTTCGTTGGCAAAATTTGAAGGATTTTGACACAACACGATTCTTCATAAAGCTCAACCCAAAGACGGTCTACTGGCAAATTCCGATGGCCAACGTGAATAAGCACTATATAATCTTTGCTGCATCCGATGGAGCAACCTACAAGTTTTAGCTAAAATGTCAAAAGTACAAGTAGGACTACTGAGTAGTTTTGTTTTGGTGTACTTAGACAACATATTGGTATACTCGGACAACGTCGTCGACCACTTGAACCAACTGCAGTGAATGCTGGAACGTCTACAAGAACATGAACTAAAATACACATTGGTATGTGCAAATTTGGAAAAGCGGAGATAGAGATCAGATCACTACAGAAAAAAACCGGCCACTAGAACACCATCTCAAACTCATCAGGGACCATCAACTCCATAGTACAAGGAAACAACTATTATATAGTTTTCTAGGGCTGTGTATGTGGTTGAGAGAGTATGTAGTGAGATAGCCCTGCAAGGGGCTTAAACAACCTCACCGGTGATTCGAGACGATGGGGAAGGCTAAAAAACCCCTATTGCTAGCGAGGCCAACTCTTGGGCTACGTTTTGTAGTCCAAACGGACGCTTGTAACACTGGAGTAAACTCAGTGCTCTATCCAAACTAATCTAATCAGAATAATCTAACAAATAGCAATTTTTACATCAAGAATTATTTTTCTAAAAATTTTTTGTAATATGATTTCATAAATCAAAACTATTTGTTAATTTTTTGCGATATAAATTGTGATTCTAATTTTTTTTTCTTCGTAAAATGCAATTTCACTCAATGTTACAAGTCCCAAGTTTTATTAATTTTTCTTATATAAATTTATTTTTTTGAATAAATTTGATGAGCAAATTGCTACTTTCAGAGAATTTTGTTTTATAAATCGTAATATTTACTGAATAACTAAAAAATTGCAAATTTCAATTTCTCAAATTTCTCAAGTTTCTTATAATTATCATAGTTTTGAAATAATTTTTACGATATTTTCATACTGCATTTACCAATTGTCTGACAGTTTTCATTAGATTTGCGTATTTTTATTTAAATTTTACAAGATTTCTATAGTTTTATCCAGTTTTATTTTGCAGTTTTTAATTAATTTGTAAAAGATTTTTATGGGAGTTTCGCCAGTTTTTTGCAACTTCTATAGGTTTTTATTAATGATCAAAAAAGTTACATTTTTTTCTCTTAAATTTTGTTCATGTTCACAGATTTTAAACAATTTGCATCGACTTTTAGCAAGTTTTACACAAGTTACATATTTTTCTAGATACATTTTCATACAAATCTCACATAATTTTCATTAATTTTCATCAACTTTTACGTTTTATTTAGTTTCATATTTTATTACATTTTCTACAATTCTCGTTGATTTTGATCAATTTTTATAAGGTTTCATAATTTTTTTTTGATACATTCTTAAAGGATTTTCATGAATCTAATCACGAGTTTTTTAATATCTATTTGTTTTCACTAGCATTTCAAAATTTCTCACATCATTTATATTAATTCTAATTTAAAATTAACATTTTTAATTTTCACATGATTTTCATATTTTTTTACAAATTTTATCATTATTTTCATTAACTTTAAGCAACTTACATACGTTTTTTTTACATGCGTTTTATTGATTTTTATAAATTTTCATCAGTTTATCACGATTTTCATGGATTTTTATTATTATTCATTAATTTTATGGTAAAACAATTGTCGCGGCACAATTAAATATAATTTTGAAACTTTACACAAGTGTGTTTTATTGAATTTATTTTGTTTGTTGGGTTGCATTTTCTGCTTTAGTTTCCTATTTAAAAATATGTATTCTCACGTCAAAACGATAAATTTTAACAATTGCAGTTTTAACAAAACAACATTTTTAACATTAAATTGTGATATTTATGTATTGAAATGACATCGTAAAATAATACTTTTAAATAATACAATATATAACAGACAGATTTTGTAGTTATATAAATTTAATTTCAAGAAAACATAATTTTTGGTCTCTTTGCTTTCTATTTTAAAATATCATATAATAACTATTAATTATCGTTTGGTTGTTTAATAGTATATTATTAATCGTTTCGGGAAATTAAAACAAATAAAAATAAATGTACATAAAATTCTAAATTCTAAAATAACGACCTAACCTAACCGATAAATTTGAAATTTAGTTTTCTGTTTATTTTAAGAAATATTGCATACTGGTCATTTCCGGCTGTAAAGCAAGTTAATTTTATAAGAAATCGCTCTATAAATAAGTAATGTAATTAATCAAAACGCATACAAAAATATTTCAATATAAGGAGACATTGTTTGCAAGCATAATCAATGTTTATTTAGTTTCATATCTATCAATATATATGTTTAACAATTTCGTAAAAAAAATCGTGCGAGTTTCATGGTTTCACATATCCTCAAATAACGGTAATATGTAAAATTTTATGTTAGATATTTTATCTGCTCTATAGCTGAAATGCGGAAAACATGTAATAACAGTGAGAAAATTTATTGTCTGTAAAATACTCCCAGAAAAGTTTTTTCGTTCGTTTATTTTTATCGAAGTGTGCATAGAAAACTGTAAAGTTTTCAAATTTACTCCACAGTACAAAGGACGCTCACATATATGCATAATATATAGTGAAAACACAAAAAGTAGTCTTGTGGTTATGTAGATTCAATAAATGTATATATGGTAAAATAAATATTGCGTTGTTTATTTTACATAATTATATAGATATGATAAATTATAAAATATTTTTCATGTATTATATATATATATATATATATATATATATATATATATATATATATATATATATTGTGGTTTGATCAGAATTTAGTTTCAGGAACTTAATGTTGACCAAAATTAAAATATTGTCACTTTTCCGTAGCAGATCACATATGGAGTACTATTTTGTATCCTTCCACAAAGGAAATTAAAAACTTGCAAAATATTTCACAAACGTTTATTGTAATTATGCAATATTTTTTATAACATAAACATATAGGAATTAAAAATGTTCTTTGTGAAAAAAATACAAAACTAGATGGCTTTATTGAGATATTCCAATTAGGAATTCAACATATTAGATGTATTTGTTAAAGAAAATCTAAGTAACATTGTTCATAATAAATTCATTATTAAAAAAATAGATCAAGTCACACAAAAAATAATGCAATTTCAAATAAAAAATATCTTTTTAGAAAAATAATGTAGATATTTACTATCTCAAACCGAAACTATAGCGTAAATATCATCAAATAATTCTATAAAAATTAAAATAAAATAAAATAAAATAAAATAAAATAAAATTTAATTTAATTTAATTTAATTGGGACTTGTTTCAAGTACACATGCAAACATTCCAATCAAACTAGTAGATTTTTCTCAACTATTAAATCAATCAAATAATAAAATTTAAAAAAACGCGTAAAAAATTATTTTTTAAACGTTATCTATATTTCGCAAACTATTTGATGATATACAAATATGTTGTAGTCATTAAAAATAAGCAGTAGTAAATCAAGAAACATTATTAATCAAAATGTCTCATTAATTTAAATTATGTTTCAATGGTGATAACTTCTGAATTCGTGTATTATTATTGGTTGGTATGTACAAGATGCATTACATGCTAAGTTATTGTTTCTCGTAATTTATTAGGATACGATGCCCTTTCCCGGGAATATGTAGTGTGGCTACACCATAAATGTTATGTAATTAAGCAAGTTTCAAAGATGGCATGCCATTAAATAGAGGAACAAGAGATTAGAAGCGTCCCGACGATGTTATCTATGCACAATTACATTACATTAATTATTATAATATAATTATCAAAATAATGAATAAATAATAATAATAAACTGCAGGTAGTTAAATATGTTTATACTACGTACATTTGGTTCGAGGAAATTATTAATTATAGATAAAAATGTTGCTCTGCAATACAGTGTGTCCAGAATTAGTAGCATTTTATGGTGTCTTTGGTAAAAATAAAGATAGCAAAATGGTTAAATGTGCAAAGATGTGCAGTTTTTGTGCTGATTCAGATGTACTTATAATATTTCCAAAATTTCTTTTAGTTCCAAAGATAATTAAAAAAATATAAATTTTGTTGAGAATGGTAGAATACAAAACTATTCGTAATAAATGTTACAAAAACATATTTATTTTGTGTAATTATTGACTAACTTAACCTACTCACATTTATTAGTTGTTTTAAAATTTGTCTATTTTTCTTTGCATTTTGCTTTGGTTCCGACATTATTATTCCAAGTTTTCTTGCACATTATGGCTTCGATGGCTATTTTTGGCAATTTTATTACTTATTTGTATTATTGGCATAACTAAACTTAGTCGTAGTTTTTGTTAAAACATTTGAATTATATTGGATATTTTGCCAAATGGTTGATTTTGGTAAAACATTTGGAAAAGATATTTTATCAAATGGTTGTGTTCTATAAAAATTATAAAGCTAGAAAAGCAGTATTGAAAATATTTTTTGTAGATTAACTTGCTGTATGCTGGCAAGTTAATCTACAAAAAATATTTTTATAAAAATGAAAAATATTATAGAGAGTGTTCAAAAATTGCATCAAAAATCTTAAAATAGTACAAATAATAAATCAAATTTTATTGGGAAATAAACTCAAAACTCAAAACATGTTAAATATTTACAAAAAGAAAAAAGAAATACTAATTTTGTTTATATTATTACGTATCATTTACTTGTTATATTATTGACTGCGAGTAGTAATCTGTCAAAATTTTCTCTCCAATTTCCAAACAAATAATTCCTTGAAGTAAAGTGTAGAAAAATGGTTTAAATGATTTGATTCAAATGTGTTTAAAAATTTTCTGTAAGTGACTTTTGCTAATCTCACTTTTTTGCCTTTTCACAATATTTTATGATTTTCCTCCTTCAAAAAATTAATTGTTATAATTGTTGCCGCATCATCTCACTTCATTAGGTTTTATTACGTTAGATCAATTATTGAACACCCTGTGTAATATTTTTAGTTCAACAAATGCCATTTTTAAAATAAAGAGAATATTTTATTAATAACAAATTTTATGTACGATTACTTTTTCCAATCATTATACCCATAGGCGGATCAATCCATAGGGCGATCGGGCTTATAGTTTTTTGGGGTAATGCCTTATTGTTTTTTTTTCAATTTTTCAATAAATGGTTAATAAGTCGCATGTGCCCGGGCCGAATCATCCGAGCCTATTCGATCCCCCGATCTGCCCCTGATTATACCTATAGGTAACTTAATCTGGGAACACGCTGTATATTAAAATATTGCAAGTGGTCGTCAAAAGGTTCTACGTTTTGTAGTATAATATGCTAACATTTTATTTATGTTATCTACTTCACTTTCAGTGCAATTGTTCAAAATAAAATACTAATATTTCTGCTTACTCGTACACGCGAACTTAAAGAATATAATTATAAAGGTACACTTGTACATATCCGTGAGTTAGAAGTTTTTTATCCATGTACACAATGCAAAAACCCATTAATAAAGGGTAGCTATGGGCCGTTTGCTCAATCGAGAATTAAATCTACACTTAAGTAAACCACATTTAGTTTTGAAGATAGCCTAATTCCCACTTTATTGCACCAACACATTATAAACGTGGTTCAACAAAGTGGAATTTGCTTGCTTTTATTGTTTATTTAACGTCGGTCCATTTTTATCTTCTATTGAGACCGACGCCAGAGGTTAACCACATCTGGAAATTTTACCTGATAAATTCTTTAACTTTATGCAATATCTAGACAACACATGAGATATAAGGTTTTTATTTCCAAAAGAAGGTGTACTCAATACGGCTTTTCCTTAATCTAAAAAAGTTGACCCTCTAAGTAAGTAGTACTACTACTACACTACTACTATGAGTATTTAAGATCTTGTTTAATTTAATTTTTTGTTGGTTGAATATTAAATAATCTTTTTAATACCTCCTTAGTAGAATATAAATAACGTCTCAAAAAAAGCGATTAACTTGATGAAACGTGTTTTACATTTTTAAAAACACGTTAAAATTTCCTTAACGACATGTTTTAAGAATTTCTGAAACACGTTACTATGAATAAAAATTGATACTAAATATTTAACAAACAAAAAAATACGATTGTCACTGAAAATGCATAAAGTGGCTTGGTTGTGCATGCAACAACCTCACTCTTTGAATGCAGGTTCTCGTGCTTGTAAAAATAATAGCTATATACTTATAATATTGCAAGATAAAACAAGAAATGAAAGAAATCTTGGTATAACAAAAAGTACACTGCTTTACGCACGCAATAGACAGTAATTTGGTAAAAATATTTTCTGTCAGAAGGTAAGTAAATTTGTTTATTAATATAGAAATTTTATAGTATAAATACAGGAAAAGCCCCAAAACCCTGTTTTAGGAAATGATAAATCATGAAAAATGAAAAATCTCTTGTAGGGGGGTTGAGTAAATATATTCAACCTCTGGTAGATCAATCTATGTTTAAGATTGATGGTTTGATAAAAGTTTGTCGTTGATTGTCTTTTTTGTCGTTTGTGTTTCAGTTATTTAAAGTAAAATGTTTACACCTAATGTGATCATGTATTCTGGGTACGTTTGTCAAGTCGCCAAAGTCATCCATTCTGCTATATTTGTCCTTGTATGGTATCAGTTGTGGAAGCTTATTTTGGTATTCTAATTTTTTCTAATTTTGAGATTTTCAAATGCGAGTCGGTATTGCATCACACGGAATTGGCGCAACATATTAATTTATTTCTTTATTTGCAAAATCCTTTTGGGGCACAGTAACAATATAAAACATAACGAACTGAATAAAAATGACTCAGAATTATTTTTTTCACATTAGTCAACAATTAAGTATCTATCAAAATTGATACGGCTACAATTTATTTTAAATGATCTTGCTGAAACCACAAATAAATCAAAAAAGCGTTTTTTTAAACATTACATTTTCGCATCAATCTTGAAATAGGACGTCTTATATCCATAATAAAATTGATGAAATTTTGCTTTAAAGAGATTAATATGTCTAGTGCCTTTTGACTGATAAAAACTAAATTTAATTTTTGTAGCAAGTCAGGGCTATTAATAAAGGGATTTATAACTTTTGATATAATAAATTGCATAATACCAGACGGGCATTATAGACTAAACAATATCAATATCGAATACAAAATATCGAATATTCAATATAACGTATTGAATGTGTAAATACATTACTTAAAATAGTTTACTATTTATGTAATTGTATAAATATTAATAAGTACTCGAATACACATTTTATTCTCACTCGATGAGAGTGAGACGCATGATAAGATCAATGTTTACTTTCTCACCTTTCAATTATACATATTCTTTCCGAGCGACCAACATTCGGCGTCGTTACTTTAACGTCTTTCTTCTCGCTTCCAACGTGATTTGTGTTGTAAACAGAAATTATTGTGGTATTTGAAATATATAGCTTAAAATACTTCGATATTAATTACTAACGTTCATAAGAAATTAATTCAGATTACTTATCACAAATATATTCTCAAACATATTGATTCTGGATATTATTATAATTCTAATTAATTATAATCGTTTTTTGTTTTCATTTGAATTATTAAGCGATATATTATTATTGTGTAAGCTCACCTCATAAAAATTTACAAAATATATCGATTGAATAATGTACGCCGAGAGTTATTAAAAAACTCAAGAGATTATTTCCAAACTGTCAAACTTCTGTTTCCATCCCAATGGTTGCATTATGTTTAAAAATACATAAAAGAATGTAGTTAGATATTTTTAGATCAGAAACACTTTAGAGAATCATTGTACTTTTAAATTTTATGAAAATATATAATCTTCACTTGTCCTGTGGTTTATATTTAAACAATATTATATGAAATATTAATTAACTATTTATATTAGTTCTTTTAGTTGATACCATTTAATTATTTATTTTACATCTTTATATAAGTAGAATAAGTTAATAAGTTTACATAGATAAAATAACCCTTAACATAAATTTAGAGAGTGAGTAAAATCAATTTATCAATAAATATATAGTTTAGTATATCAGTTTAAAAAATTGGTCGGGTCTGCAAATTTATTAAAAAGACATCAGTCACGATATCGTGCATTTTAGTTTTATGGCGTATATACAGGGTGTATCATAAGTCGCGCCCGATCGGATTAGGTGCATGGCCGTAAAATAAGTCAAAACTTTTTAAGTGTAAAATTTCCTAAAAACATCAAATAACCCATATAAAGTTGTTTTGTCGATTATAAAGCAAGCCTACTTGATTTTTTATTTCCTTCGACATAACGCACAAGATATGAAATTTGAAATTTTTTGCAATAAGTCGATAAGGAAAGCGAAATTGACTTTTTCATTCTTTCATTTCGACTTATTTTACGGTCTGACATCTATGTTTGCCCGATGGGGCGCCACTTAAGATATACCATGTATATGTAGCTTTTTACCACAGAGACAAATTTTGCTAAATAAATAAAAAAATTAATTTCGTAATAATTTTATAATAATGATGATGTAAAATAAATTTAAAAAATATTTTATTTAGACATATAAACAAATAAATTAATCAATTTCCCAAAAAGACGTCCGATTACTCATACCTTTTTAACAAATTCATATTCATATAGTATTTTTAAACAAATCTGATAGTATTAAATTTACGTAAGCGCGTTTATTTATTTTAATACAGAGCCCTCATATATTTGCCATCAACAATGATTTTATTTGCTACTTCACAAATTACAAAAATGAAAACCGGCCGACAAGTTATTACAGAAATGCGTATTACTAAAGGCCGAAAGAGCATGTTAATTTATCTCCCAAATGCACAGTACATAAACTACGTCAACAATACCTAACTATGTGTGCTAAAGTTACACACAACCCTTCAGATGCACCTTTTGGGCGAGTATGAACCGTATAAATAAACTGTCGTTCAAATGTTCATCGAACTGAACATTACAATCTGAGCAATCTCCACGAATCAACCAAGTGCACTTACAAGAACACATATACTTTCGGAAAAGTATTTAATTACACTTTAAAATTTAATCGTATTTCCTTGAGTAATTAATATAAATCAAGTAAACGACCAAAGTCATAACTAATGTTTTAATAATTTTAGTCTTGCATTTATGCTTTAATTCAACTCAAATGCGTTTGAATATTGTTCGATTAAATTCAATATAGTAAATTGTCTAATTAGTATAATTAATTGTAAATGAATAAACGAATAAATATATAAATTTGCAAATATAGAAAACATTAAAACGTATTTGCAAGAAAAATACTAAAAAGAATTTAGTTAATAATAATCAGCAATTATTGGAAGAAATCCATAAAGTAAATTTTAATTACATTATTAAATTAGCAAAACATTTTAATATTTCAATGGAATTAATTAATAGTTACTTAATAATTATGTAGCCCGCTCTTTTCAGTAATATTAATTTGGCAAATTTATTAAGAATACGAGATTAATCTAAATTGAAAATATTGACAAGATCAAATCTTGCAATTCAATTCAAAATGTTTTGAATACACTGCATATATAATTCAAATACACATAGAAGAACTTAAATTTATAAAAATTATTGCGTGCCTCACATTCATAAGTAAGTTATTGAAGTAAAATTTCTGAAACGTATGCTTGGAATTGAGCATAGCAAACATAAATAGTAAAAACAATATCAGCCACAGTAAAAGAATTTCAGCAAATATCTAAATATGTTCATATTTTAAACAATCCTATATTAAATATTTAAATATGTTCATTATCTGAACAACCCTGCAAAAATTATAATCTATATATTAAAATCCCTAATCTGGCGTTGCGACACCTTAATCTGCCGTTGCGTCACCCAACTTTTCCTAGACCTTAGGTCCAACAGATAAAAGCCTTAAAAGAAAGGTAATAAACCTGGACAGAATTTCGTTATACCAAACATAAAAAAAATTTGGATTTCTTTTAAGAGCATGCTAATTTAATGTCAATTTAAATAATTAAACAAATGTAAACTATGAATCTTTAAATTTGATTAGACTACCGTCGACAGATATTTGATCGACCGATTGTGTCAGAAAGTTTATTTTACAAAATTGAATTAATTAGTATATTTATGATAAATATATCAATTGTAAGGCTTCCCTTACGTGGAACGGAACTTAATAGTTAGTAATATATAGGGTTTTTTTTTATTAAAAGCGACGCATTTTGTTTTTTCAATTAAAAGACTTGTGGGTTAGTTATGGAAATGTCTTTTATTTCAAATTAAAGTACATTCAATGCCATTATTTATGGAATACGACATCGTTCAAATGTCCGCCTCGGAAACGCTGGCATGAGTAAATACGCTGGACCCAATTTTCCATGACTCGAGTACACAAATCGGCCGAAATACCAAAAAATTCGCGTTCGATGTTGGGCTGCAACTCTTCTAACGTTTCTGGCTTGTTGGCATAGACCAGCAATTTAATGTAAAACCCCAAAGAAAAAA
>JARJEC010068856.1:0-18495 GCA_030264575.1 Tachinus sp. AB-2021 | reverse complement strand
TTCTTGGTCGTTGTTATCTGCCTCCCCCAGAATCCGCGAGGCTGACCTGTGTATAGGTGTGGGAGTCTGGACTTATCGTCGTACCCACCCGGGATATATTTAATATATTCGACATTTTGTTGAGGTGCTACCTCTGCGGCGTGAACCCCATTTCACCCTGAGAGTGTAATATAAACCTTTAAAGCTTCAAAATTGCAGATTTACAATTATCAGATCGTATTTTATTTGATAGTAAAATTTAATTTTGAAATTTTAATCATAAGTATAACTTTATAAGTAAAATATTTTAATAATTATATATTTTAAACAAAAAGCCAAAAAAGTTGTGCAAAATATTATCATTTAGAGTAATTTAATTTATATTTTAAATTTAATTAATTAATAATGATACCAACCGTCTCAATAAATACAATTTAATAAACTATTATAAAAGTCATAACTAATGTCAATTATGAAAATAAAAAGGGTGCTAAGTATCAAATTTAAACCACTGATTGTATCATAAATGAACCAATTACAAATAGATTTTATTCTCAACACTTTATTGGTCATGATATTTGTTATTTGGTAACTATGCGTTGACATGCTCTTTTGACGTGAGAATCATGGAGTTGAAAGTGTTGGGTGGCGATGCAAATTGCGTTTTAGTTCCATTTAAAGTAGCTTTGAGCAGCATCGTTGCAACATTCAAAAATGAAAATTTAAATTTAGTAAGCTTCGGTAACATCTCAAAGTGTCATTTTGACATAACGTGTTTCAGTATATTTCAATTTTCAATTGTGTTGGATTTTGTGTATCAAGTACAAAGTTTGCAGTACTTGGCTGGTTGTTGAGATATGGAGATGGAAGAGATCTATACTATTCAAAAAGATTCTGAGGTTGGTAATAGGTTTTAATATTTCAATACTCTTGATATCATAGTGGTACCTTATACAGCTTAAACTATTTATAACTGATCAGTAATAATTTAATCAGGCTTTTTGTCGCATATCGCTCACGTTAAAAATGCGAAATTTTTTATGAACTTTTGTTCAGGCGCATTTTATTGTACTATCCTTTCAATTACTATACAAAATTATATATTATTTTGCAATACAAAATTATATTTTTTACGGCAAATGGGCACGTGCCTAAGTGCCACGGGCATTGAGGGGCTCTCCAAACTAAACCTGTTTCATTATTTAAATAAATTTAATCACTATCAACAAAACTATCGAGGTGCTCCCAAATATAATTTTCCTAGAAGTCCCTACTGTTCTTAATTTGCCACTGGTTATTTTTATAAGAAAATGTTTATATTTAATACCTTAATTAATAATTATTTCATATTTTAGATGTAATAACTCCAAAACATTTTTTTACAAGGAGTTTCTCTCTTACGCATGTAGGACTGGGCATGTATGCTATTTATTTTTTTGTATACAATGTATGTAGTTTTGTGTTAATTTACATTTAATATATTTATTTTAAAGTATTTGTATTTTATTTTACACAATATTAATATAATATTGATATTGTTTATATACTAAAAAAATGCATACTAACATTTTTTTAATGTATAAAAACAATATCAATACAAAGATTAAAAATTTATAATTTAATGTTTTGAATATTCATAGCCACTCCCTATTTTAGTTCCGTGGAATATCGCTTGTAACGCTCAGATACAGTCTGAGACGTGTATATGGTCGCTAGTCTATTTGTATATATTTGTCTATGGTGAGAATACAATTTTTGAGTTAAATCACATGTAGAGTGCTCTATCCAATAGCATATTAATAAGTGGAAATAATGTATTATTGAGGCAAAATTATCGTAGCATCGCATAGTTACCAATAAGGAACGTCCGTCATAACAAATTCAAACAGTATCTCTCATATTTGACAAATTATAGTCCGTCAATATGAATTTAATAATAAATAATTGGTTGAAATGGAAAAATTAATATCTGGTGGTTCGTTTATCAATAATTTTTTACAAATGAAACTCAATCTAATACCAATCTTTGGAAAATACAATTAGTTGTATTTTCGTCGTTTGGTATTAGAATTCGTGACATTTATAAAAAATTATCGATAATATATCCATAGAACCACTTGTTATATTATCTATGATAATAATTTACTAAATTATATTTAATAAGGCTGGGTAATATTCAGATTTTATTACTTAATTAAATTCAAAATTTACTAAATTAGTATAAATAATAAATAAATTTTGTGATTTTTTTTGGTTTTTTGTTTAAAATAAATAATTATTAAAATATTTTAATTGTTATACTATTATGATTAAAGTTTCATAATTAAATTTGATTACTACTAAACAAAACACACTCTGATAATTGTAAATCTGCAATTTTGAAGCTTGGTCTTTGTCCCTCTCTCCAAAACTCAAATTTTCAAGTCCAAGGGTAACGAAAAAAAAGTCTTAACCTTCTTAGGTGGACCACCGTGTATACAGGGTGGATATTAAAATCTGTGTACTGCTATAACTTGCTCAATTGTTATGCACTTTTTTTTAACTTTAATCGGCAAAGCATTTGTTTTTAACACCTGTTGTTGTTTTATATTTAACTTTATTTCGACATCCTTCAATGGTTATGGGAAATAATAATATAATAATAATAATAATAACAAAAACCTAACCAGCCAACATTTCCTTAGGTTTTTGTTCATCTTTTGCATGCTGCATTTTTATATGTTTTATTTATTTTTTTAACTTTTAGTAATAATTAATTTAATTGTTCTCTGTTTTATTTTACTGCAGCATTTTAGCACTGATGAAGAGGAGCGGTATTGCTCCTGAAACGAATTTCCCACACCTATTATTTTTGAGTGACGATAATCATTTTTTAACTTCATGTCAATCCCCATTTTGTATATTTTATTTGAAGAGCGCTCCTTTTTTTTCATTTTAAAAATTAATGTCAAATATGACCTTACTAACAAAAATTTTGAGATGAAACGGTGACTATAAAATACAGAATAAAATACAAATATCAAACATCACATACATTTAAATTTACATATAAACAATTTTTTTAAAATCATTTTGAACACAATTTTTATTTGAATTTTTTTAGTTTTACACTTTTCCTGATATCAAAATGGGTCAAATTAATTAAAATGAATTTAAACGTATGTCATTCTTGATATTTGTATTTTATTTTATATTTCACTGTCAATATGATGCGCTACATTAAAAATAACTAGCTAATATTTTTTTTTAATTAAAATTTTTTTTTCAAAATTTTTGTTACAGAAGCCCATACTTCTGATACATTTTTGAAATCAGAAAATGAGCGCTACTCAAATAAAATATTAAAATGAGTGTTGCCATTTAAAATTAAAAATATGACTATTGTTACTCAATTATAAATGTTAAAAACAAATGCTTGATTTGAGATGATAGAAAATTAAATTTCCTTTAACTCCATGTATTATACAAAAATATTGGATAAAAAATGAGCCAGTTATAGAATTGGACGGATTTTAGTATCCAGTCTGTATAAAGCAAATAATTTGAAAAAGATTTAACGTAAATTGACATGTAAATCACAAAGTGCCATATGAATATTTATTTATGAAATATATTATTTTTGCTTTAACTATGCATAACATCCATATATCCAGTATATTTTTGCAATTTTGGATTTGTTCTCAGATTTTAAATATAAACCCAAATTTTCAGAAGTTTTGCTAATATAACCTCATTTTGAAAAAAAACTATAAATGAACTTTGTTAAAAGTTTTTTTACAACAACATCTAAATACAATGCGATTATTGGGAAAAATATTACTTTGTCACATTATTCAAAACTGAGTGCACACTTTTATAAATGACAATTAGTATTTAGCTTATAACCTACTTTTTTTAAATGCAACCCTCTTGATACCATGTTATCACGTAAAAGTGACTTTTTTGCTATTAAACGACACCAAAACTTCTTGTTTTGAACGAGTATTAAAAAAGTTATACATTTTTTGTGAAGTAAGAAAATGTTTAAAAAATAAGATCATGTTACCAAAACCTCTGAAAATTGGGATTTATATGTAAAATGGACTAACAAATCAAAATTTGTAAAATATACCGGATTTAAAATACAAAATTAGTCTTATTTCTGGTTAAGAAATTATATTTTTTAAAATTTTTAGCGATGATGCTTTAACCTATAAAAATTTTATAAAAAAATATTTGTAAGTAAGAAAATATGGGCTCATACCTGTTTCAGTTGTCATCTGGCATAACTTAGCCACAGATGAATTATTCTCACTACACAACATTAACGTTTTGATTTTAATATTAGAGAAATATAAGACATACGTTGTTGTTGCTTATGATTAAACATATTGATTAACATACTTTTCTCATTTTGTTTCTTTGCTGCTTTGACAAGTACTAATGCCGTAACAAGGCTATGAAGTGTCTGTTGCAACTATTTAATTTGCACCTCCCCGTAACCTATTAATGAAAAAAGCTCCATTGACATTTTTCACAAATTTTGTAAATTTCTTGCAATTAAATCACAATTTTAGTAAATTTTTCTCATAAATCAAAATAATATTTGTTGCAACCTTACATTAGGAAGACTTCAAAATTCATCCAAAATGGAAAATAATTAGGAAAACCTATTTTTAAATATTATAAAATAATTTTTTTTTCTAAAAAATAATTAAAATTTGTACATTGGAGGTGCTACAAAATTGCATCAGATTGAAAAATATATAGGAAGGATTCATTTTAAACCATTTTTCAAATATAAAGAACCACATAAAGTGTTACAAACTTTTATCCAAAAAACAAGGTATTTAAAAAAAAATATTTAAACAAAAGTGTTTGATTTAATGGAACACATCCAATCCTATGTAATTTTCTTTACCCCTACTCCCCAGGGGTGGGGTAGGAAGGCAACTTTGAAATCTTAAATAGGAACCCCATTTTTTTATTACAGGTTTGAATTCTAAGGAAAAAATAGATTAAAAAAATGTTATACGATCAGATCTCCCATTAAATCAAGTAACTTTTGTTTACATAATTTTTTTCTAAATTGTTTAGTTTTTTAGATAAAAATTTGCTTTATGCCCCATGTATAGTGTACATGTTAAAATTAAAAAGTAAATAGTTTGCTCATTAGAGGTGCTTCAAATACCACAAAAAAAGGATGCTTCAAATCGTGCGAAAATGGTAAACGAGATATAAAAAAACTACATTTGAACATCAATTTTGATTTGTTTCATTTGTTTTGTAACTAGTTAAAAAAATAATCATTTTTTAAGCTTCGAAAATGATTCAAGCCTCAACAAAATAATTTATCTAAAAATAAAGTTAACCCTTCAGAACGCGGACTGTAAATTTAATGTAATTAGACGCACCGTGGTCTAATCGACCGTGCATGGGAAATAATAATAAGTAATAAAGTTTGTGTTTTTATTTTATTTAAAAATCTAGAAATAAAAGTACATAGGGTCTAATAGAAAAATATAAAAATATAATATTCTGTTTTTTTATCCAAAACAATAGAAAAATATTTTAAAAAAATACAAAATTAAATTTGGTATCTTCTTACTCATCAATTTCTTATAGCATATTTGCGCACACCGATAACTTAAATATTATTTCTTCTAGAGAAGATTTGTCAATAGTGTGGTGCTTTCGACCATATACAACAGGGGTCGGCAACCGTTTTGTCCTTAAGGGCACAATACTAGATTTGAAAATCACCGCGCATATTTTAGAGAAAATCAGCAGGTATAAATAGCCATTGAAAAAACCAAGATTCAAATTTATAACTTTATTTTGTTGGTGTCATACATATTGATACATACAATTCAATGTGAAAGTTGGGAAACTATATCTTCAGCTAATTTCTTATAATTGGGGATATATTTAGAGCTACCTGTCCTTAAGCAATTATCTAAATGAGAGTCATTGAGTTTTGTTCGATATTTTGATTTCAAATATGAAATATTAAATACTCGCAATTGTATGTTGTTGCACAATATGAATAAATTTTTAGCGCACATTTCCTCAAAATAGGATAATTATTTTCATCGACTAAGTCAAAAACCGATTGTTTTTGCGCATAACATTTGCTGATGTATGAGGCAGTGATAAGAAATAAATTTCGGGAATAAGGAATCCTGACTACATAAGGCAATAAATCCATTTTTCTTACCAGTCATTGCTGGTGCCCCATCTCTTGTAATTGACGATAACTATTGTACAGGTAATTTTACATCTGTTATATACTTTTTAAAAGTAGAAAAGATATCCTCTTCTCTGGTGTGTTCCATCAATGGCACAACCTTAAAGAATTCTTCTTTTGTTGTAAATTCGGAAAATACCACCTTCACACAAATTGCTAATTGTGATATATTTGTCACGTCTGTCGTTTCATCCATCTGTAGCGAAAAGAAAATACATTTGTCCATATCATTTGTTAATTCTGACTCCAAATTCACCGCAATTACTTCAATTCTCCTAGTAACTGATAATTGTATCGTGTTTATAGCTGAAACTGTTTCCGTTATTTTTAAATTCATCAAAAAGTGAATGAGCAGATTCTAACGCGGCTTCTTTCACTAATTCTCCATCTGTAAATGGTTTTTTATTCTTAGCTAGCAAATGCGATATTTTATATGATGTTCAATAACACATTTCTTGGGAATTGCAACACTATTTTTACATAACAAACAAATATATTTGTCATTGTAATCAACGAAGCAATATTGATATTCTCATTCATTGTTAAAATAATATGTTCTTTTTCTTTTACATTTATGCATGATGGGTTTAGAATGAAAAGAATTATTATGGATTACTTGGTAGTTTTAAATGCACTGTCTATGTCTGGTCAATTCGAAATATGATCACACACTAATGTAAAACACAGGCATGTTATTAGATATATATTAGAATTTTTAATATTCGACCGAAGCAAAGTGTATCTGCGCAGTGGTGATGGGTGGGGGTGTACCAATCTACAGCTATGTTTACATTATGCACGTAACTGACTACTCGCTTTGTATTGCCGTGTGACACATCTCTCCTATATTAGTCCAGCAAGGGCGCATTAAAAACCCACCAGGGGCGCCACGTTGCCGACCGCTTATATAGGGTGTTCTGGAGGATTAAGTAACCGTTTGTATAAAAACTTCAACTGAACAAAAGTACAATTTTTTACAAAATGTTAAGCTTTAAATGCAATTTAGAGGCGAGAAGACTAGATTGCAAGTCAAGGAATTTAAAGCCGCAAAAAAATTTAGTAGTTGGAAGACCTAGTTTTAAGCTTCAGAATTGTAGGCAAAATGTCTAAAAAGAATGACTAGGTCTTGATATGTACAAAAACTGCTGCCTGATAGATCAATTTTTGCTTTTTTTGAAGTTATAAGACAATTTAGAGGCAGGAAAACCTAGTTTCAAACTTTGAAATAGTGGGTAAAACATCTAAAAATAATTTGTATTTCGCAATTTTTACAAAGATTTCAACTGTTTTGTAATTGGTACACAAAAATATCTATTCTTGGGCTTATAGAAATTGCAACACAATTTAGACGTAATTTGAAGTTTTGGATTGGCTAACAAAACATTTAAAACTAATTTTGAGTCAATAAAATTAGCATAGAATATCTAGTAGGTGCACAGAAAGAGCATTTTTGGCCAATATTAAAACTCCAAAGACAATTTTGAGGCAAGTTGAACTAGTTTTAGCTACGGAATTTCTGGCAAAATATCTAAACATAACTTTCAGTTTGTATTGGACTTTAACTCTTTTATTTTATAGCTGATACAATAAATAGTAGTTTTAAATAAATAGATAGTTCTTTGCAATTCAAAGGCAGAAAGATACAATTCCTAAGCTTCTTGAGGTAGCAAAACAAGTAAATATAAATTTTAAATAGCACTATGCACAAAAACTGTAACCTGGTTTAGCTGGTGACCAAACAAACCAGTTTTGAAGTTTTACATGCAATTTAAAAACAGAAAGACTTGATTGTAAAGTCAGGAATGGTTAACAAAACAAAAAAAAATTGAAGGTAGTCGTCTATACAAAGATTTAAACTGTTTTATGGTTGGTGGCCAAATATACCAGTTTTTAAGCTCTAAAGTACAATTTAAAGGAAGACTATTCCAAAGCCCAGAATAGTTAATAACACATTTAAAAGTAATGTAGCTAATAATCTGTATAAATACTTTGACGATCTTGCTCTTGGTAACTAAACATAATAGTTTCAAAGCTCAAAATGAATTTCAGACTAGTAGTTCTATAGACATTTTAGCAGCATATACACTAGGGTGCAGCTTAAGACAGGGCACTTTTAATTTATTGTTTTTCTCGGGGTCTCAATGGGTTCTAAATTAAACAAAAAAATAAGAAAACGTGATAATCTAGAGCTTTGAAGAAGTTGTATTAAATACAAACGAAACCGGTCAGTCTGAATATGGTTTTTTAATTATTCACCACTCTTATATTTTGTTCTTTTGTGCCATGAGCTATTCGAAAAAAATCCCAATATTAATTAACTAATACTGTTGTTACATAAAACAGAATTTTATGTGCATATAGTTTAATTATTTTTTGGTTTCAATCAATTTTAAAAAAGCATATAAGAGTATATTTCTTAAATTTCAATACAGTTAAACCAGATATAATATAACGGACCTCTATTTAACTGACTTCGTATATAACGGACATAAAATCTGATCAAATGTAAAATAAATTAAAAACGTTTTGTTAATATTATACATGCTTAAATTCAAGTGTCGCCGCATGTAAACAATTTTTAGCAAAACGAAACAAAATTTGCTTTTTTCCAAGTAGGATTACCGCAATATTGTAAAATATATTTTTGTCTATTTTAACAAATAAGCAAGCAATAACAAATATTAGCAACCACAAATTAAGTTCTGCAAAGTAATTTTTTGCTACTTTGCAGTGGATATAAAGAAAACTTGCTTCAAAACTTGGTTCACTCTGCTTTTATTCCAGAAAAGTACCGATCAGTCAAATTTCTTTCTACGTCCCAATCTGCGACTGTAAATTCAAATTCTATTCTGAATCTGTACATTTATCTAAAAAAAAAAAAAATTTCACTTATGCCCATTTTGCTCCAACTCCTTCAAATCAAATATTAAGTTTTATATAAAAAATTATATTCCTATTGCATCCAATTTCATTTTTTAAATAAATTTCTACATTTTGCAACAATAAAGATTAAAAAAGAAAACAATTTACTAAGTTTTTACCACAAAAATATTTATTGAAAATCAATATATTAGCGACTTAAGTTTTGACTTGTGAAGGTCATTATCAAGTGTGCTAATATATTGATTTTCAATAAATATTTTTGTGGTAAAAACTTAGTAAATTGCTTTATTTTATAATAAAGTACCACGTAGTAAAGGTCGAATTAATCTTTATTCATAAGGATGAATAAAGATTAAATTTTAGAGACCAATATTTTATTTTGCATATAATAAATAAATTTCCATTCAGATATTATGTTTGAGCAATTAATATTCAATAAAATAAATGATATTTAATATAACGTTAATTGTAATTGAAGTATAAATAAAATCATTTATCAGTGCTTGTCATCTGTTTATAGCTCATTTAGTGTGAAAATACGACTGTTCCCTCCTGCTGTCACTAAATACTTCATTTAATTACACTTTTAATTAGTGAAAAATTTCATTTTCAACACTCCCAGGCCTTGCATTGTACTTTTTGTTGTTATTGTTGTGTGACTACTTTAAAATTCGTAAATCATATCAACCAGTCATCACTCCAGCCTTGTATTACGCACAGTGCAGTTGAATATTAATAAAGTGTGGTGGGGGGATTATAAATAAAAGTTAAATAATTCATCAAGTGATATATTAATTTTTATACGACACATTTATATTTTCATAATGAAATGCAGAATGTGTGTTAGCAAGTAATATATTGATCAACTTGAACAAAATAGTTTGCATGTCAGATTGTTATCATTGTTTTTATAAGCCAGGTTAATACTTAACACTTTAATTTAATAACTGCAATCGTTCAGTATACATGTTATTCGGATAGATTTTCAAAAAGCTTTGAAAATCAATTCTGATTCACTTTCAATATCGATTTATGATTTGTTTCATTTTAAATTGAACTGTGTTGTGATTGTGTTCAATTTTTTTATACGTGAATTGTGATTTTCTACTGTATGTTAGGGTGTAGTAGGAAAAGGGCAGTGCTGTGTTGATTTTTTATGCTCTTTTTTTAATAGTCACTTGACATGCTATTAAATACTTAATATTTCACAACACTCATGTTGTATTAAAGAGTTTTAGTAGGTTGTAGTTTATATTTCAAATATACTAAATCTGTTGTGCTGTGCAGTGGTTGTTACTTGTTTGTTGGTTTATCCATTAAAAGATTTGTTTATTTTGTGAATAACCATTCAAGATGGAGAAATGTGCAATATTTTTATTGGAATGGTGAGTTTGTTTGTATTGATATTTTATTCATTTATAACTTTTATAAATAATACGTCATGAAGTGTTATAAAAATATTATTTATTCATAATCAATACAGAAAATGGAAATGTTTATTGTTTTGCTTGTAGCATGGGAAGTCATTAAATATTTATTTCATTAAATAATTAATTAGAATGTTTTTATGCTTTAGTTCAGAAAATAATTTTTCTATAATTATTAGAATAACAAATTTTATACGTAAGTTAATTTACAAAGATAATTGAGTATTATTGAATAAGTTAAAATTTATAATTTAGTTAATTATCTTAATATATAATTGACTAATTTGGTAAACTTTTCAATATTAGCTATATTTATATAAAAATGCAATAACATAATTTAAAATTCTTGTCATTGTACAAATAGAAATAATCATAATAATATGAATTATCACTTAGCAAACATGCCAACAATAATTTATGAAATATTTAATTTGTTCTGTGAGAATTATTAGCATAACAAACAAATAACAATAAATTAAATTTTAATAGGATTATAAAATTTTAAAAGTGCCATTACATTGTCTCTAAAAATTATATCAAATACTACTAATTCTGTTTTTATCTTTTACTTTTGTGTACCAATTGATAAGTTACAAATATAATAATGTTAAATCTTCTTTATAAAAAAATTCAGTTAATTAGGTCATTAAGTATGTCTCCAATTATGTTTAGTATTGTTGTCCTTTTTCTTTACACTCTCAAAAGCATCAGGTATTTAATGTATATAATAACTTTTGTTAGAGTAAACCCTGTTATAGTCAACAATAAATATTTACTATTATATTTCAAATGCAGGAGCAAACTATACGAAAAGTTTGCTTGAAAAATATGGTTGCCAAAAAGTCCATTAATTTATTTTGTTTTTTGATTGTAATTTGATCAAAACGTTGACGTTTACAACAATTAAAATAAATAAATAAAAATTTATTAAAGGCAACCATATTTTAAAATCAAACTTTTCTGGATAATTTTCACTGCACGAAATATATTTAGTAGACTATTTTCTCGAACAAATGCTTGATTGAATTTCTTAAAAATATTGGATTCTGACAGATATTAATTAATCCGATTTGTATACATTGCTGGGGTTATGCATCTGACATTGACAGATATCAGGATTGATATAAAACATGTTTTTTTTTTGTCAATTTAAACAAAAAAACATGTTTTTAATTTTTATTTTTTAAATCAGTTTTTCTATTATTAAAACATGTTTAAAAAATTAATGAAAACATGTTTTAAACAAATTTAAAACATTTATAAGTGCAAAGTAAAATCAAATGACGCTTTATGTATCTACCATGTGAGTTTAATAATGATTAAATAATTACTTACTAATTACTAGCATATGAATTTATAATTGAAAATTGAATTTTTTACTATTAAAACCCCAAAAGAACTGAAACCAATATCATCATCATCATTAACATATCGAAGATTTCAATATTGATGCCATAATATTCATTTATATTTAGTAATATATTTTACACTGCTTTTAAAGAGGTATTCAAACGGAATTTTTTTCCGTCAATTTTGAAGCATATGCAGCAAACATGTAGAAACATGTGTTTGACATACTTGTGTTATGGGCTTTCTACACGACAGCGACTTAACTGCACGGTATAGTTTGTGAAATTTATAAGGTACACCGTGCCCAATCCACACGATTCTGACAAGCATGCGTGAGCTACATTCCAGTCACATCCTTTTAGCTTGCACGTACTCACCTACAGGGTTGCCATTATTTTGCGCTAGTTGTTTGCCAAAAACACCAATAGATATTGCCCAAATTGCAAATAGATTTCTAGCGATAAATTCAAATTTATTCTATATTCTATTAACACGTACTTGATGATTGTGGCAAAAAAATGGTATAAATACTGCGGCCCAGATTTGTTGTTGTTTCGATCTCGATAAAGTGTTTTTTCGGTTTTGTTGAATGAAATAATTCCTATTCTGTTTTTATTACTGCAATAATATACCATTCAAATATTATATATTTTGGCAGCAAGTTATAATATTATAATTATATAATATTTGATTTGTTTATACAGTAAAAAGATTTTAAAATTCCTCTTTTTTGATTGTTCAAATGGAAGCTCACCGCAAAATCAAAATTTTCATCCCAATGCCTTTTACATAGTCCATTATTGGAACCGGTATGGAACGACAGAGCAGAGTCATCTTGGCAAGGACGCAAAGGAAACATACTGGCACAAAAAAGATCTCATGGGAACACCATCAGTTACCAAATAGAAAGCCCAGAGAAACAACCAATGCGATATGGTAGGAAAAATGGATTATGAATAGCAACACGGGCAGCAGTTTTGCTGGACAAAACACCTCATACGGAATATAGCGTCATGGATAGACAGGAAACACGCCCATACATAATACTACTTGACCTTACGGGACCTTACTGGTACTTTTCCAGCTACCTTTTTAGATTCAAACAAAGGAAAGATGACAAGTACACATACTATGACCAAACTGAGACCACCGAGCATATGCTGCTAAGCAGCGATCGATGGCACCAAGAACTGGAAGAAATGGGGGTGTGGTTGAAACTGAGATCACTCCAGAGACATAATTTGTTTAATGCTGCAGAGTGAATCAAACTGAAAATGTATAGCAACAGGAACACAACATCTCGTAAATGCAGAAAAATATAAAATAATAGACTGGAAGTAATACCGTGATGGCGATTCATCTAGGGCTCATGTGGATAAGAGAGGTTTTATTGTGTGCTAGTCCAACACTGCCATGGGAATAGACGTGCATTAATTTCCACCTATCACAAAAAAGTTAGGTTAGGTTAGGAGTACACTCTTTGACAAAAAAATCAATATACTTCAAACTGAAAAATTTAATACACTAGTATTAATTAATTTGTCTAGTTTGATTGTGTTGATTGCGTCAAAGCTGTAATTCTTGCACATGTGCAATTTTTACCGTAAGTGGAACCTGACTTTTCATTTTAAATAATTTGATTTCATAATTTTTTTTTGTTTATAATTATACAGGGAAATAGTTACCTATATTTCTTAGCATTATAATATAATTCCTAGACATTTTATGGCATTTAGACAATAATATATTTGCAGACAGTTAATTAATTGCGAAACTATATCGACATATATATTTCAAACATTGTTTATATTTTATGACATTTATTAATATTAAATGTTTTCCCCACATTATACAAATGTTTTAAAATGTTTGTTAACAATTTTTAGTATTATGGAACATTTCTTGATATTCAAATACATTTTCATGCTACGTAGCCAGCAGTTGTTATTATTCAACATATCTCCTGTTTTATTTCATACAACATTTTGTAACATTTTGCAAAAATAAACATTAATTTTAAACAAATATATGATTTTTTTAAAATTATTACAAATGTTTTACAATATTTTATGATTTCTCGACATTTGTCAACATTACTCAATACTAATAAACTAATCTTGTAAGATTAGCTGAAGACAACCTTATCAGAATTTATCTAGCATTATTAGTTTCTGAGATAGTCTATAGTAATATCAAATTTGGCCACAAAAGATATGCTGTCCAGTAGAGATACCAGCTCTCAACTGCCAGTCATATTGCGTTGCTTTCTAACTTTAATAAGGAAGATAAAAATTCAAAAACACAAGAAATGTTAATATGTTAGTTTGACTTCTCTGCTGTGTTGTTCATTTTACAATTTAATGAGTAATGCAAATTAAAAATGAAATATTAATATAATCTGAACTTTTTAATTGATTTTTTACACATTCATTGGATACACAGAACAAACGTTATGTTATTAACATATTTTACAACTTAATTCAATTTAAAAGTTGTAACTTTATATGATTTGGCTAATAATACCCTTCTTGTCCTGAGGTTTTCATTTATTCTAATAAGTATAGTTGTATTGGTCATAGATGAGAATAAGTTATTGTACCATAATGCATGAATCAAGAAACATAATTCCATAAATTAATTTGATACTATTCATATATTTATTATTGATCTAGTAACAAAATAATTGTTAAAGCGTACCAGGCTGAACTCAAACATATTTAATTATTCTGATATGTTTTGATTTTAAGGTTAGCGAAATGTACGATACCTTGCTTCTTATTTATTGTACACATTGAAATATGTTTCATATTTCAGTTGATTCTTTTGTACATAAATCTCAAGACAGATAGATATTAATCCATACATAGCAATTGATTTAAAAATGGATGAGTTATTTTCATCTCTGGGTGAGGCTACTGAATTATATTTAATTGGAATGATACCGTAGCTGGTAAAATAATAACGAGTTTAACTATTTTTTTAATAAACAACGTAAAATAAAAATATTAAATGCTTATTTGATTTAATGAGTAAGAAGGAGGATAGTGACACATCATATGCAGCATGCTCTTTCTAATGCGTCGGACTGTTTTTAAAGTAGGGAGTGCGCTTTCCAGTTGTATATAATTCAGTGCTTGAGACCAGTATATAAAAATTTCAAATGTGATCATTGACAATAACGATATTATTATTAATCCTTGTTTTGTTTTTAGTGAAGAAAATGTGTACAAATTGTGCCAGGATGTTGCCACCAGACATTACAGTGAAATACAAAAATGCTATGCAGTTTTTGTATCAAACCCCAAAAGAACGGTTCCGTTATGGCGGCAAAGAGCAGGGAAGGATGAAGATAAGCTTGTAATATGGGTAAATATCGATGGCTATTTTAACAGATAGCAACATATGAGACACAAGATTGGAAAGAGTAAATATACAGTACAAAGTAAAAATAATTGACGGTTAAGGTAACTTTGTAGATTGAGCCTAAAGAAAACAAAAGTTTTAATTCTAAAATGCTGAGGAAGTCTTTGTTTTGCCTTACGACCTTCTCAAAGTTTTATTATGCATGACAGCGTATCAAATTTTCTAATAAAATTAAAACTTACAACGTAGGCAACTTAATACACATGATACAAATAAAAAACAACACGTAAGTCAACTTGATGGATTAACATTTTACTTGGCCTATTTGTTACATTGCCTACTTTATCATTTTAATTTTAGTAGAAATTTTGTTAGATTGAAACATATATTTAATTTAATTTTTTTTAATCTTCAAAGTTATTTGCATATTTTTTTATAAATTATCTTATTTGTCACGGTAATACTTCACTATGTTTTTTCTGTCTCACTCTCACTTATTTTTTTTTATATTATTATTATTAAGTTTTAATAAACCTTGTATTATATTACATAAAATACTCAATTTAAACAACATATTTTATATTATGTGGCCAAACAAAAAAAAGAAAAAAAATTCTCAGCATTTTGAAAAATTTGAAATGTAGATTTTTAATTACCATTGCCATTGCAAACTGACACATATAACATCTTCGCGAGTTGATATATTAATTTTCCAGGTTTTTTTTAGAACATTATCGAATTTAAACAGAAAGATATATTATTATTATTATTTCAGTTAAAAATTTTCAGTTTATTTGAAAAAGTTTTTTTCTCCTTTAAAATTGTATGTTTGGATTTTACAGAGTCATTGTTCTCAGATCCGCAATTTTAATAAAACCATTTAATATCAATTAATTTGTAGTGTAAAATGCAATTGTCTCATATTCATAAATTATTTATTAATATGTGATACAGATATGTGTTGAGATATATATATATATATATATATATATATATACCTCTCTTCAGTTTAGCTAACTAGGTTCATAATTTCAAATCTGCATCAACAGATACTGCAAATTTTATTAAAATGTTAGTGAATCATTGAGTGATGGTAGTGCCTGTCAACCCACATATAATATTTGATTATTAATAATGTAAATTTATTTATTATTATTATTGTTTTAGGATTACCATGTAGTATTCCTATACCAAGCTGAACCAGAGCGATGCCTTGTGTATGATTTGGATTCGGAATTACCATTCCCAACATATGTGCATAAATATGTGACTGAAACATTCCGAACTGATAATATTCTTAAGCCAGATTACTTTAGGTAATATTTTTATAATAAAAAATTAAACCAGTGGAATTTTGTTATTACATTTTGATTCTTATTAGAACAGAACAAAGAAATACATTTAATGCATTTTAAAAATTTGGAATAAGAGAAGAACAAAATTTCTATAAGCTTTCTATAATGTATTATTTATTTTTCTATTTGTATTACAGATATTTCCGTGTTATACCAGCGTCGGAGTTTTTAAAAGATTTTGCATCTGACAGAAGGCACATGAAAAGAATTGATGGATCATGGATAAAGCCTCCACCCAATTATCCTGCCATATGTAGCACAAGTAAGTTATATTTTAGATAAATATAGCAGTTAACATTTCTGCCATGCAACAGAAAAATTGCGTGATCGAGATAACAGCGTTTGAAGTTTGCTGCATTAATTATTATCTACAGCTCATGCATTTTAAGCTGGGTGGGAGTATCCTAGCACTGCTAGTAGCATGAGGGACTGATACAGAGCATCGGTATACTTCCAAGATAAAATTGTGCTTTCAAACATTTAACTCAAAACTATGGAAACGTTGCGAAACCGTTTGGTAAAAGTCAGAAACTTTTGTAAGCAAACTGTGTGCGTGAATGTACATTTTTCTCCAAAGCTTCACGATTGGTGTATATTCTCCCACCTAACTTTGCAAAATCGAAGTGTCAGAGCTCATCATAAAATGCTTGAGCTGTAGAGAAATGTTTGTAATTTTTTTATTATTAGAAGAATCAGTGCTGTTAGATTTATAAACTTAGGATATAGTGCTGTTTATAGATATTGCAGATATGGTTACTAATGCACACATACGTTTGTGCTAAGCATTTTGCAAAACAAATTGCAAAATGCATATTTTGAAAAAAATTATTTTAGTGTAATATTTTTAATTAATTATCCAAATCCACACTGCTACAAGCGGCAACAATCAAATGCATACAATTGTTTCACTCTTCATAAGAGATCATCAGTGCACCTTAGTTATTTCTGCATTGCATTGTTTTTTATTCTTGTCTGTTGAGATTATATTTAGTTTAGTTCGATATTTTTTACTTGTTTCCTACGTAAATGTATTTACACAATGAAAGTTAAGTAAGCGGTTTTTGTACAGTAAAAGGGTAGCGGATCTGTTTATAGTCTAATCAGCCTTCCACATGACAGTTACTTTACTACAAAGTTTAGTTTGCGTAAATTATACTGTACACCGTGCCGTGTCCACTCGATTCAGACATGTATGCAAGAGCTACAGTTCAGTCCCATTATTTTGGTCTGCACGTACTCACCTACAGGGTTGCCTGTATTCTGTGCAATTAGGCTGCTAAAAACACCAATAGTATCGCTCAAATTGCAAATACATTTTAACGGTAAATTCAAATTGTTTCTTAGACACGCGCAAGATGATCGTGACAAAAAAGTACAAATACTGCGACCCAGATTTATCTTTTTCCGATCGCGATCTCAATAGCGTATTTTCGTTTTTGTTGAATGAATTAATTCCTTTGCTGTTTTTATTACAGCAATAATAAATCGTGAACTTTGTCATTCAAATATTTTTTGGCAGCAAATTATAATATTATAATTATATAATATTTGTTTTGTTTATAGAGTAGAAATATTAAAAAAATTTTGATTGTCCAAATGGCAGCCCATTGTAACATCAAAATGTTCATCCCAATTTTGCCTTTTACATAGTCCATTTTGTATATTACCAACCCTGCTTACCTGCTGTAGAGTCATGTAGTGTCCGGGTAATTAAACAACTGAACTATACAATATAACCTGTTTATTTTATTCTGTTCTGTCCGCACAAAATACCGTACATAACTGTGTTCTTCTTCCGTTACACACCTCCCTACTTAAACTTGGAATACTATGCTTCTTCAATTAGTCGGTTAGGCGGTTGTCTTATTCTCCCACTGCGTCTTGGCACTTCATCCACGTTCTCTGCGTTTAC
>JARJEC010068853.1:0-17809 GCA_030264575.1 Tachinus sp. AB-2021 | reverse complement strand
CGCAGTTAAACATCAAAATGGACAAGTGTTAAAATTTTGCAATAAAAAATTTCTCCATTTGCTTGAAACAAATAAGCATCTGATTTAAGCCAATGCAAAATTCTTTTTTTAATTCTGCATTTAATCAAGCATTATTTTGACGTACTCGATTTCATTTATTTCCTTGTCCACAGACTAGCATAAAATTACTTAAATAGTAACTTTATTAGAAAGAAACAAAATTTTAAAAGTATAAATTTTGTTTGCTTGGAAAGATATGGCTTTTGGTGAAACTGTTACAATACAGTGGAATTGCGAATAAACTTTAGCAAAGAGATAAACTTAAATGAAGTGTTACAAAAACAAAAAAAAAAAAGATTTATTAATTATCATAATTTATCTTTTATTATATGAACATGATTTTTTCTAAGTAGGGCATTTTGTTTTTATTATTTATTGGTACACTGTTGTAAAACCTCATAATAAAATCCTCCAGTTGATATAGAAAATTATGAATTTCCACATGCAGAAGCCAACTGTAAATCAGTAGATTCTGATTGCCATTCTCTATTCATTCTATCCTCAGCAAGAAAAATAGTTGATTTTTGACGTGGACAGTGTCCAATGTAACCGTATGGGTTGGGTAATTTTAAACAATTTTTTTTGACATCTTGTAGAAATTGTGGATCCCAACAAGTTGCAGTGTACTGTATTATATATAAAATATAAAGAATCTTGAATGATTAATACTGATTAATACGTTTTTGCAGCAAGCTTACATATCTCCTGTATATCTCAATCTCAATAATTTCTCTTACTTTTGTCATAATGGTAAATATTCACTTCTTTCTTGTCTTAGTGCCTTCGAGGATAACAACCAAAACAGATCCGGTATTTTTGATTCCACATTTAATTTTCTGAGCTCCTTACTACGTCATGGCTCATACAGACGAATAATTAACGCCACTTTAATAAGCAGAAAAGTCAAAAATTTGGACACATGTTGCAATANAATATAAAACGCATTGAAAAATAACAACGCTTAATACAATTATAAAAACTATAAAAAAATAACAAAAGAAATAAAAATAAAATTGAAATAATAATAATTTTTACAATAATAAATTAGAATTCCTTTTCAAAGGAATTAATTATAATGTGATTTTCTAAATTTTCTATTAGAAAGGATCTTTGTCTGTCAGTGAGAACTGAGAAACGAGGTAGACATTTGTTTCTTTAAATTTTTTTATTAATCCTTATTGTATTTTAATTTAAAAAAATAAATTATATTTTTATAAAATCGGAAATCGGAAGAAACAAATGCAAAAAATGCAAAAATATGCAAAATTACTTAAAATATGCAAACAATTAAAAATGCTTAAAAGATGTACTAAAATGCATAAAAACTAAAATATGCACAAAATCCAAAAATAAGCCAAAATAGGAATTTGTTTTTCTTATGATTTGCTTTTTTATGATTTGTGGAGATATACATTTAAAATTAATGCATATGATTATGTTAAAACTCATAATGCATATAAATCCTAGCTCTGTATATAACTGTAACTTCCCATAATTCAATATGTCGACATTTTCTCCCAATGTACTTTATAAAATATAATATGTTGACCACAGCGTTAAAATCTTAAAAATTATAATGTATTTAGAAAAACTAACGTTTTTATAAAATAAGCAAATAAGTTTTTATAAAATATTTGCAATAAATTCAGAGAATTAGATGAAATACAAATTTATTTATATTACAAAATTGTATTAATGATTTATTGATTTATATTTGTGTATTGGTAGATAAATGTTGTAGTATACAAATTAAATTAAAACTATGAAAATTGATATTATTTAAAATCAATTGTCTAGCGATATATGTCGTAATTGTTTTGATATCGTATACAACGTCTGCAGATTACAAGCGGCAGCACCCCCGTCGTCCTGTCAGTTGGTTTATGTTCAGGAATTGTGAGGACGCGGTGCGAAATAAATAGCAATGCCAGTGGTATCTGTTATATCACACATGAGCTGGCCGGAGTAATGAGCTGAGAGAACATAAAAAGGGTATTCCTGTCATATTTTTACATATTTAACCCTTGGAAATGATGAATTTCACATAACATGAGTAATGGTGGGGCCGAACAGCAGTCCTGCACCATATATACGCTTGGAAAGAAATACATTTTCAATTTGAAATGGAAATAAAAGGAGCAGATTGTTTTACATATGCATGTTTTTGCTTGTGGGAAAATTGTGTTTTTTAAAAAGTTAATCACGCTAACCTATTGTGGAAATAGAATAAACTTTATATTTGAATACGGAATAATGCATTGCAGCCTTTCATATACATAATATGTTTAGATTTGTAATTGATGATTCTACGGTCTGCTGAATTAATAGTAACAAATGATATAGTTTAATAAATGTTTGCAGTCAATATAAAATTCTTTATCATATGGGCAAGAACTTTAAAAAAATTATATATACTGGCAGTATAAAATTGTTTAACATATGGGCAAGAACTTAAAAAAAAATTATATATACTGACAGCCAAATTTTAATTTTTTTTTCAGAAAAAAATTATTTTATTGGTACAAAACAAAATTAATCAAAAGTTACCATAGCCAATAAAATAAAAATTATTGGTTTTTATTTTGATATTACCCAGGTACTTTTGTACCATTTGATGTTATATAACTTTTTTGAGTAAAATATATTTGTGACTTCAGCTTCTGGGACATCTTCAATCTACTTATTTTGTTTTTTTTTGTTAATTTTCAGATTTGTACTTGTTTGTTGTTTCACAATTTTGGCCTTTGAAAATACCACAACGTGTACGGGCGGACGGTGTACCTGGTTAACACGATGCTTATTGTATCTAATAATTAAACATTTTTATTTTTTTTAGTTTTAAATTTATAATAGACATTAAATACAACTGCTATAGCATAAATTCTCAAATTATATGAACGTGTTTGAGATGCAGGTTATGGTGCTTTATTCCAGACTATTACAATACTTGTTGATACGCTAATATTGACAATTTATTGTCAAATTGGTGACTTTAAACAAAGTACAATAACAGTCAATTTTTGTGAACGCCACTTATCAATTTGTAATGTTGCTGTATATATCAAATGCAGTTTTTATAGCATTATTTCAAATATGATGTTACGAAGAGCTATATTCTATGGAAGTAAATCTCATCTAGTAGTTATTCAGGCAATTTTAAATGCGTTCGGTATATCAATAATGATGTTAAAACTTAAATTAAAAAAAACACATTGTGTATCGCATTGTCACTATTACATATCAGTTACTTAAATTAATTTAACTTAATATTGGTCATATAAACATAAGTAACATAAAATACTTGTAAACAAAACTACATATTAAAAATACATACAAGGCCCGATAGTTTGTCCTATATAGCCTCTGACGTATATCCATTTAAATATTCCTCTTTTGAATAATATGGGTTGTTGATACAAAAATCTTTTAATTCTGTTTTAAATCGATGTTTAGTGTGATTTGGTTTTATTGCCAGGAGTAGGCTGTTAAAGATTTTAATTCCAATATAGTTGGTACTTCTTTCCATGGGATTTGTATTGTGATGTGGTATACTAAGGGTGGAGGGTTTTTGTGGGCTAAAGCTGAGGAGATTAAAATTTGTTGAAATTTTATTTTTATTGCCAAACATAAAGACGGCTAGATTGTATATGTATAGTGAGAAAACTGTCGTAATATATAATTGTTTGAATATTGGTCTGCAGTATTCAATTCGGTTTGCATTGGTTATTAATCTGATAATTTTCTTCTGCTCTATCAGACGTTGTTTTGTGCGAGTTGCGCTGCCCCTAATTTATTCCATACTTTAGATGCGATTTTGCGTTTGCATTATAATACATTAAGAGTCCATCTTTTGTCACGTTTTTTTTTTAATTTAAAAGAGTATAATATGCTGTGTTTTTTTTTTCAATGTGTACTATGCGTGTTTTCCATGTCAATATATATATATATATATATGCCGAGGAATTTTGTTGCCATTGTGACTGGAATTGATTTTTCATTGTTTTTACAAGAATGCTTGATTGTTTCGCAATTCTATTGCTGTGGACAAATACTATAATGTTGGATTTAGTAGTGTTTATTATTACTAATATGATTAGTTGTTATTACTCCAACTAATCATATTTTCTGTTATTATATTGCAATCTCCTATTAGGTCTTGGCGGATATTTGCTTGAATAATTGCTGTTGAATCATTTGTATATTTATACATGCGCGAATTTATAAGTGGGACACATATCTTATTAGGATCGTTACTATACACAATATATACTAGTGGTGTTAGGATTCCCCCTTTTAGAAGGTTGATGTCGTTTAATTGCCACAATTTGTTTTCTTGATATTAAATATGAGTAAAACCATTTAATTGTAATTTTGTTTAAAATTCTTTTAATTTCTTAAACAGTAAACCAAGATCAACGTTGTCAAAGGCTTTCTATTATCCATGTTTTCTATAATAAATGTGGTGAATTTATACAGAGCAGAGTTTGTGTTTCTGCCCTCCCGTTTGTTTGCAACTATCTTGTTCTCTTCTAGATGTTGAACCAATTTGTTAAACATTGTTTTGTCTATAATTTTTGCAAATACTGATAATTTTGATATGCTTCTATAATTTTCTGGGTTTGTTTTGTCTCCTCTTTTGTAGATGGAAACCTCCCTTGCTTGTTTTAGATTTTCTGGATATATTCCTTGGCTAAATAAAATATTGATAATGTTTGTCAACAGAATTATTATTAGTTCTGCTACTTCACAAATTATTTGGAATGTTGTCTGGTCCAATTGTTTTCTTTTTTGATACCTATTTATTATTTTGAGCAGTTCAGATTCCGTAATTAGTGGTGTTTGCAAAATTATATTCGGATCTTTTAGATCACTTGGAGAGTTATTAGTGATATTTCTATTTCTTATTTAATAATGTTCACTGAATGTTTTTGCTACTTTATTTTGGTTTTGCTATTGTTCTATTATTATTATAATAAGTGGTGCTCGCTTGTTGTTTGCTTGTGGCTTGTTTTTGTTTATTATTTAAACTGCTTTTGTTTACAAACCATGATGCCTTTGAAATAATTTTTAATAAATGTGCCATTATATTATATTTATATATTTTGTTTCTGTTAGAGTTTGGTTATATTTTTTCTTTAATTGATTGTGCTTTGCTTTTATTGTATCGTCATTGATTTTCTAGTTGTGTCAATTATATTTTTATTTATCCAATTTTTAGTTAATTTATTTGTTACCAACTTTTTCATTAAATAACGTATCGAAGAAATGTTTGTATTTATCGTTGTCTTGCAATGTACTTGCCGGATTTTTATTTTCTAATAAGTTTTTTAGAGTATGAAGCTTTTGCTCATTGTAATTTTGGCTATGTCTATATTGTTTAGTTTTTTAAATTAAATTATTGAAGATAACATTTATGGCGATCGCTTTATGGTCTGAAAATTTAGTAAGTATATTGCGTATTTTGAATATTGAAATGATTTTAAAATATATTATCGAGTAGTGTTCTGTCATTCTTTGTAAACAAAAGTAATTAATTATCTTGTATCTGTCTATTGAAAACAGATTTAGGTCTTGTTGATTCAGCAAGTGTTCGGAGACGCTAATAATTTTAGGATATTTTTCCTTTTTAATTAAAAGTTCCATGTTTAATTTTTTATGTCAAATGCTTTTAGTGTTTATCTGCGTAATAGTTAACTCACATTTGATTTGATTTTTTTTATTATAGTTTTGTTTGATTCAGCTAATAAAAAGGTACTTTCGAGTCTTATTTAATGCAAATCTATCTATATCTAGTGTTTTTTTTGTTTGTTTGCAGAAAGATTGGCTTATATCATTGCACCACACACTTAAGGAACGATTAATAATTTTAATAAAAACTTAACCTAATAATTCTAATCGTCTGTCTGCATCGCTAACGTTTAATAAAATTTTCCAATTATCATTCATCAAGAAAAAACATATTCGACTCTTTCCAGGAACAGTTTAATGACCAAGAAAGAATTGAGTAAATAGTAAGTAAATAATCCATATTTAGGTACTCACTATTTACTCTATTCTTTCTTGGTCTGCTAATTTGTATAATTAACAATGATTTGTATGTTCAATGAATATTTAATTTGCGTCATGCAAATAATCTTTGCTTTGATTATATACATTTATAATTCTAATTAATATTATCCGTTATAACATGCATTGTTGATAATATTTGCGCCATCTTTTTATTATAAATAGATGTCATTTATGTCATTTTATATGTTACCTATATTATTTTCTATTTAAGCGAGAAAATACGTTGTTATGATTGGTAACTTTTTTAAACAGGTTAAACCAAAACCAGGCCGGCCTTCCAACGGTATTTCTAAAATTAAGCGTCATAAATAATATATTTTAAATTCCGATTTTTTAAATCGCGCTTAAACTCTGTCGGTGCAATAAAGTGAAAATGAAAGCTACCCTAAAAGTTAACTGTGGTTTAGTTAAACGTAGATTTAAGCCACGATAGTGCAAACGGCCCTTATTGATCCATTTTAATACTATAGGCAAGCGTTGAAAAGCGTCATTTCATTACAGTACAAATATTTTTCATTTTGTTAGTAGTAACGAAATATTTTAGTACACAAAAACACCACTTATAGCGTCTAAAATTTAGAGAAATGTCAAAGAAAATGTCACTTTCCAGGTTATAATATTGTTCATTGGTAGCCAATTTATTTTAATAATAAATTACAACTTATTATTACATAAAATATATTAAATATTACAATGTATTTATCAGTAATATTATATGAAAATATATGATATGAATGAATATTATATATTATAGAATTACTTAAAACCAAGAGAATTATTTTAGTAAGATTTATAAATGTTAATTTATATATATATATATATATATATATATATATGGTTGCATACATTTTTATAATTTACATTAGTAAAAATTAAGAACCAATAAATGGCGCTTTTGGATGGCCAACACAAGATATTTTTGTCACCGGCAATTATGTAAAAAGTTATGATTCCGACAATAAAATTTTCGATTTCATTTTTAGGAATAGTTTTATTTATAATTTAAATTTAAATACAAGTTTGAAGAAAAAATAGTACATATAACTCTGAGTGAACACACATTTCACGTTTCGTGGGCTTAACATAAAATGACGTTTTTCAACTTACTTCTAGAAATATAATATATTACATTCAATATTTGATGTCCAAATATGGTGGAATTCAACAATATTCATTCTCAAAATTATAAAATTTAAACTCCAGAAATATAATAAGAAAAGTATACTTTTCTTATTATATATATATATATATAATTTTGCATAATGCCAACTATATTATTAATATAGTATATTATTAATAAATTGAAAAATATAGTTCTTTTATTATATATGTGGAGTTTTAATTTTATAATTTTCAGAATAAATATAATATACTATTTTGTTAGTTTACATTTAAAATTATTATTTTGTCAAATTTTAACTAACTAAACATACGAAATACTGGTAGTTACTGTTGTTTCAATGTTATATATTATTACATGAAACGGATGTGGAATATTGAAATATATTCCTATATCACCACCATTATACAGAATTGAAATAAACCATTCTCCTTAATTCTTAGCATCTGTCTTAATCGTAGGAACTTTCTCACGTTGAAGAATATTAATATTGCATTTTACAATTCCTGCTTAATAATAGCAGCAGGTACAAAGGAAGTACGCGTCGGAGTGTTACAACTGTAAAAGGAGACGGGGAGAATTCGCTGAGAATTAATGTGAGATGTTTTGTGGCAGGGAATTGTTTCGGCCTATCGCCTCAAGAAATCTCGCCGAAGCGGAGCTTGTGATCGGATCAGATGTGTACAACAAACTAAAACCTATCCGGCGTTTTACTCCCCCATTCCATCTCTCACTTTATACAACACATAAAACTGTTTTGTAAGACAAAGCCAAACTCCGCTTTTTCGCTTACACGAATTGATACTCTATTTTAAGATTTACAGGGATTTGCATGTTACAAGAAATTTCCAATAAGTGGCAAGCCATCGTTTAAAAGGTTGGATATTGAACACCAATCATCTTTTCTATACAGACAGCTTTTATTAATAACTAAGTTTCTCTAGCAGTACGATAACTAATCCAAAATTATATTTTGATTTAGAATTTTCTAAATATTTTTTTTATAAATACAGGGTTACTTATAGGTATATAATACTGTGTTGATTTTAAATTTTTTTTTTATAAATTAAAAAATAATTATTTGTCACTTAGTGGTTTTTTATATTATTATGAAATGACTGCTACTCCATACATTTTAGAGCATTCAGAAACTTCCTTAGGTATGCTAAAAATCAATTTTTGGCCTGATTAATTATATATGAATTTTACGCATAGATAACAAAAAAGAAATATCAGCATTAGTTAGTTGTAGGAATTCCAAAGTATTGTTGGATGTATGCAACTTTGTATTATTCTGCAAATATAAGTTTATAATTTTTTAAGATAGGACATTAATGTTAGTTCTAGAACTGTGTTGTTGTAGCGATGCTATTTTTTTAATACGCAATATTTAACCATCTTACTACCTTACTAGGTAAATAAACTATGTTTTGATTTATCTATCAATGCATAGTTTTTATTGTTTAATCCTCTTAAGGTGAGGTCCATCAAAATAAACGGTTTAAAAATAAACAATTCTCCGGTGTATTGATTGAATAAAGACCATTCGGCTATGTTTTTTAGATTTTCTCCAATTGCTATTTTTGCCAAAATTAGTTCAGAAGAGCACCAAAATTGTACGTGTAGTATTTACAGGACGTCGTTTGCATATTTAGTGTTCTTTTATCGTGTATAAACAAATATTGAAAATTTTTATTATTTTTTAACTAATTCACTAAGCATAGCAATTTTCTCATTGGGTTAGCTTGTTGCTACCTATCACTCATAAAAATATTTTTTTTGCAAAAGTGCAGCCGCTAACATCTTAAAAAAGGAATTTTAAATTTTTTTGTCGGTAATTGTCTCCCAAAACTCAAATTTGATTGAATAAAAAGTTGATTTAAAGCTTTCACTAAATGTGTTTCTCAGGGCTGATAAGTCAACTAGCATAGTAGGCTAATGCACTTACAATTCAATGATTTATTTTTCTGTAAAAAAATTATTATTTGAAATATTTCAAAATCATTTACTTTTCGATTTCTGTTATCGAATTTAATTTTTGTTGTTGATGCAATGCAAGGGCGTAAGTTGTATGGTGATTCCAATCACCATATATCAATATATTATATCTAACATAATATCTAACTAAAATTTACTGTTGTGCAAATAGTACAAAAATTTTGAAACGGCAAATAAACGACATTGGGTCACAATCAAAGAGAGGCTTGGTATTCAGCCCAGTATGCACACAAACACCGATATTTTTTAGCTCCAGCCCTTACTTTCAGGCTTCATTCCGGCATGTTATATTGACATCTACGGTTTAAAAAAGGTTTTATGTTGTAAATTTGAGCACAAAAAGGCCCTTAAGTCTACCCACTCTCTTTCCAAGTCACCCAGTTGTCCAATTATAACGAGTGCAGAAGTATAGAAAAGAATTTTGTGGCAGCGATGAGTCTTGTTTACAGATGCAACAAGAATTGAACTTGTGTATCATGACAATATAAAAAAATCTGTAAAGAATCTCCGCTAACAAGCACATTTAGTAAGTTTGCTTTGTAAGAAGAAGGGCTTTCGTTTTTGCGGTTGTACATATTGTTCAACTGTCGTTCACCTTTATTTTGATTTCTTCCAACATGACAAGCCTAGGTTATATTGGAAATGTTATCAGACCCATAATTTAACTTTTTTGCAATGAATTAGGTAAAATTTTATATTCATACACAACAATGCCAGGAAACTTTGCGTAACATCGGACATATTATTTTATTAAATTTTTAGACATAAATAGATAGAAATCATGTAATGCCTGTCTGACATTATGCAATTTATTGTATAAAAAGTTGTACAGTTTATTGATATACGGCATTTCATTGGCTGCTATTTTAAAATAAGATGTTGCATATTTGCAAAGCTGTGTATTATTATATAACAAACCGATAATTACATATTGACTATTGAAAGTTGTGAATTTCGGAAATAATAAATTTGCTTTAAAAATGAAATTTTTGCTATTATGTTGACTTTCACAGTTTCAATTAAAAAATATGTTTAGTACAAAACATACATTAAGAGACAATATGAATTTAATTATATTTTAAGTATAGCTTTTATAATATTAAATAAATATAAATGTTTTTTTTTAATTTTAAATAAATTTATATTTTGTGTAAAAGAATTGCTATAAAAATTATAAGAAAATTGATAGAATCGACCGTTACTAAGTGATAATTCATAATGCAGGATTTGAAATAAATTACTATGTTTTTTATCACAATTTATTTTTTTCAATAAATTGTGATAAAAAACATAGTAATTTATTTCAAATCCTATACAAATTATAGTTTAACTAATAATATCTACATAAAACCTAGATTATGCATTTTAAATAATTTTGCATAAATTAAAATAAGCTTTTAAAAATTTGTTAAAAAGTACTATCCTGCTGTTTGTTTTGTTCAATAATCAAATTTGACACAATATATAAAATTAGGCAGAATCTAAATGCAAATTTAAATGGTTGTATTAATATTAATGTAAAATATATGTTAATATCAATGATAACTCGACTCGAAGTGTACGCAGTAACACCCCCTAACACTGCCAACGCAAAAAGGTGTACAAAGGATATCTATATAGTATTAAAGCAACTTAGTTCTTTGAGCACAATTTGCCCTTGTTTAAAGACCCCTGGATTGTTCATTACGGATGGCGAGAGGCCGAATTAATTCAGCTTCAGTTATAATTGGGATTCTTTTGTCCTTTTAAATTAACGCAAATGACTTGAGATTTAGATTAGGAAAAAATTCGGCCAGTTATAAAAAGTGTTTACAGTTGACAATGGTGCACTATAAAATGCTAGAAACAAGTTTTTTAATCATATTAAAATTAAAATTCTTTGATAATTGTTTTTAAATTTTATTTAGTTAATCTTTTTGTGTTATGAAATATGTAGCCACTTTTTTACTATATTTTTTTAAAATATTCTACTTGTGATTTTCTAAAAGATAAAATGCAACGTCACGTTTTTATCGACTTGCTATAAATAGAGCTTTGAATGCAGAATGTTAAAAGTGGAGGCAGCTGCAGTAAGATCCTAATGCAGATACTGTCATTCTTAATTTTGGAAACCATTGCAATTGTTTGGGGAATAATAATAACGAGTTACGAGTATCCGGAGAGTGTAATCGTACGTGTATGTGAGCTGAATAGTGCTCGTATGTAATATTTTACAATAAAGAAAATACAATAAATTTCGTACAACTTTTCATTTAAATTGCAATAATAAATACCAATTTCTAATAAATACTTATTCTTATCTATATCATTTATTTAGTATCCATGATATGTTTCTAGAATATAATTTATTAATAAAGCAATACGATTTTTTTTAAAATAATAATATTACAAATAATAAATTGCTAAAAAATATAAAATTGCAATTGTAAATTTTGCACTTGATTGAAAACTAAATGATGTAAACTTTTTTTTGTGAATTAAAATTCAAACATTTTTACAGTAGCATAATATATTTTAAAGATTTTTAATATTTTAGTGATTATAATAACTATATAAACAAAAACATCTCAGGCAAGGTGAATTTCCTATATTCATTGCTCAATAGCTGAGTGAGTGGATAGGTTTTAAATATAAATAATCTGGACCAGTAGTTGATACTATTGTGGATTTATCAAACACACAATTGTATCAATAATAGATGGATTTTAAACAAAAAAATATTGATTCAAACCAAGACAAATTTGAAACGTAAGTTTTATAAGAATTTTACAAAATAATAAAACCCGTGACATAATTAATTATATTATATAGTGTCTATTAGACGTGCCTTCAAGTTTGTGTAATTATTTCAAAATCAAAACTAGAACACAAAACGCAAGTATGACAAAAATAGTTTATTACATTTGTTTACAAATATGAATCACGCTACATTGTAGGATCATGATTGTAAAAAATATATTTGCGAAAAAAACTGTGATTAGTATAAAAGAACTTCAACATGTTTAAATAGACTTGTTTTCTTCTATTTGTTGGTGACATTATGATAGTGCACTATATGTAACAATATTGTCGTAATGGGTTGCAACAATATTAAGTGTCAGGCAATGGGTGTGATATCAAATATAAATCTGAAGCAAAATATAAGAAAATAATGCTTTATTATTTGATAAATTTAAGTCGGTTATTCACCTTTGCTACCTGTTACTTGCCAAAGCCACGATCATCCAAACTTCATAGTAGCTTCGTCGTTTCTACCTGTGTTGGAATAATGAATGTGCTGAGAACCTTTCAGCTTTTTTCTCACGGGCTCTTGCTCTAGTACGTTAAATACTTGAAAAGATGCTACGTTAGACGCTCTACCAAGTTTTAAATTTAATTTGTATACATGCATTCCTACAAAACGTACAGTTTAGGTTACAATCTTGTATCTGAAAGTTGTTTCCTCATACATGTCATTCAAACTTGAAGGTACGTTTTACGAAATGACGCTTTATATAAATTTGATTTTAGGCGGCTTTTATTAGCACCAAAGGGCATTTGTTTAAAAAAAATAGAATTATTATAGGAGAGGTGCCTGCAGTATCTAGATTTTTTTATAAAGAATTTTAAAATCTCAATTAATCAACTACTCCGATAGTATTGACATTTTAAATTATCTTAGTTTGCACTAATTTTAGGAATTTCTGTTGCAAGCAGTAAAATTGATATTTCCTTGGCAATATATATATATATATATAAATGAAGAACACAAACAAAGTACTAAGAACATTTGTAGTATCAAATAATGATAAAATATTTAATTTTCCCTACTTTTATAATGAATATGTACCTAGTTCATCTATAAAACTTCAACAACTTTTGCAGAAAGTTATTTAGAACTAATGTTGCTAATAAATTATTGCAAAGTATTATAAGTACTGTAAATAGAAAACAATTTTTATATAAATTTAAGTTCAAATTATTAAATTTTTCTAATGATAAATGTCACATTTAATTTTACAATTCCATTTGTTTTTCAATAATATTTACGAAAATAATAGAATAAGTTGTTATATATCTGATACAATTTTTATATTGCAGAAATGAACAAAACTGCCCACGGAAAAAATATTTAACTTATTAGTAGGTATTTGATAATAATAATAATTTTGATTTGTACATACAACACAAGATGTGTTTAGACAATTACTTATTTTTTAACGTTTATTATTAATTTTATAGATTATTGGTCTTTGTCTCATAAGTATTTATATACTTTTTGCAGCGGTGCTTCCATTTAGAAAAACAGTTCTAAATAGCTTACTTTGAAATATCTTGAACTTGAAATTTCGTAATAAATTTATTTTGATCTCATCAATACTCTAAGAACGGCGTTATTTCTCAAAGAGTCGAGTCTTGCTTGCAAGTAGGAGGAAAGTCATCTGGGTTTTACTACAAGACCGAAAGCGGTAAAACGCATAAGTATGGACTGTGCCTTAATACCGGGAAAATACCAATAAGTCAAATTTTTGTGCCAACCCGCGGCCGTAAATTCAAATTTAAATTCTATTCAATGTTTACTACACAACACGCTTAATAATTTTAAAAAGATACATTTTTATAACTATATTTAATTTTCTTATAGAGAGCGCCAGTTACGAATCTTTCTACTTTATAAATAAAAACTAGTATTTACATAAATATGTGACCAATTTTAAATGATAGTTGAGGTTCGAATCTTAGTGGTTACTACGCTTGCGTTGCATGGGTACAAATGCCTTTACAAAAAGAACAAAAATAATTTATGTAGTGCACATTGAGACAGACAAAAAAGTGAGAAAGCTGTTGCGGGATGTAAAACATCGAAATCTATTTTTATAGAAAACTGTTAATTGTGATGCTCCATATTATCACAGTCACTAATATATATTGTGTTTTCTGCGCAAACTTCATACTGTGCTTCCATAATTACGATAGTGAATACGCAACTTTTGTCTTCACGCTCCATTAGATGTTTTTCAAAAAAAAAATCTTGTGTACGTAAGTAAAATAAAATTCCCAAAAGAGATAATAATGGTAATGATAATAATACAAAATCATGCGCTAATGAAGGGGAACGGAACTGCGCCCGAAATGTTTGTAAGAAGTTTATAAACAATATGCAATTTAGTTTTATAAAACTGTTTTATTTCTCAATATTGTCAATTGAAAGACGTCTAAAATAAAGTTAATTCTAAAAATAATTTAATCTAATAAGAAAAATCAAAGACACCTGGATAAGAATAAAAACTGTACGTTAATTTATAATATTAATCTACCGTCAATTATGTCAAAATGAGACAAATAATATTTATTTCAATGTTTCTCTGTGTAAAAGCAGTAACCTTACAAGATTATTGCAAATTCAGTCCGATGAATGTACCATGTTACACAAAATGTGAACGATTGCAATCATGTGGTAAGACTAAAGAAGGATACAAGGATCTAAACTTGGAAGAACAAAAGTTAATAGTTAATTTGTTCAATAAATATAGGAATAAAGTTGCAGGAGGATATAATAAGTATGTACCAAGTGCAATGAATATGAACGCATTAAGTTATAGTAAAGAATGTGAGTTTTTTGCTGGATGTTTCAGTAAAACCTGCTGGAAGTTGACTGATGCAATTAAAATATCTTCTTCGGGTAACGCATTAGGACAAATTGAATTTGCAAAAATAAGCATTCAAGAAAGAAGTGATTATTTGGGTATAGACGCTATCAAAACTGCTATAACAAACTGGTACAAAAGATTAGACATGCCAGTCAATCTGCATGTAAACTTTCGAGATGTTAGAACAATAGATTATTATAACTTTGTAAAATTTATTTGGGCAGATTCAAAATACATCGGATGTGCAAAATTTTACCATCATTTGACAAACAATTTGTTTTTCTACACAATCGTTTGTCATATTGATCCTGGCGGGAATTTGGTAAATAATAATATATTTGAAGAAGGTCCTCCTGCAAATAATTGCAAAATAGTAAATAATAAATATACAAACTTATGTGGAAGGATACGACCAATTGCGGCAGATAAATTTATATTTCCTGTTGACCTTAATCGATCGTTTTTAATAACTTTTAATATTCATTTAATGTTATTCTCAATTTTATGTATCTATGTAATAAATGTTATTGTATAAAATGCACCTTATATTAATTACTATTTCAATTGTTTTATGTTTATATTAGCAGTTATCGAAATTATTTAATTCTAATTTAAATGCAAGCTTTTGATTGACCTAGACAGGTTTATATGAGTGAATTCATAAATGGCAATTATGATAATTAATTTATCCGCCGAGTAGCATATCCAGTACAGCCGATGTCGAATGATTACAAAAGTTAAGCAACGTTAGGCATGGTCAGCACTAGAACTAAACACGCACAAAACTTACATAAACACGGTCGATAGACCTGAAGATCGATGGCCAGTGAAACTCAACAAATACAAAAACTTAAATTATTTTTTGGGTTTTTGCAAGTAACGTTTATGATGACATTACTAAAAATTAAATCGGGTGTTGTGAGTAAAATATAAATTTAATATTAATGTTTATAATAAATAAAAGGTTTTATTTCAGTTTTTTTTAAATATTGTAATCAAATAGAACTCATGTATTTTAATGATTATAGCAAATTTGTTTTTTTTTTCTAGATAATTTATATTATTTTAGGAAACCAAACGAGCGCAGTAGCAACATAATTTATCTTTCAAAATCAAACATATTTAAAATTTGATGAACATACGTGTTGTAATACTAATGATTACTGCATTCTATCTGAAATGCAAGTTTTTGATTGGTTTAGGCTAGACAAGCAAATTGATAAGCGATATTTATAGAACTATTCTTTGTTTTCAAAAATGACGTTACACTACTAAGATAAAATAATAATTGTTGCACTGAGGAAGGGAACCAATGATAGTTTCCAATATGTTTGCTATTTGACACGTTTTTTTTAATAAAAATTTTCAATGTTCGACAAGCCAATTTTTAAATGCACCACATATATAGAAAAGTATATTGATTATGTTTATTTTCATGTAATATTTTTTTACGACCACTATCGTAAATAAACGATTTTGCATATTTAATTAATCGCGTAGGTTGTAGGTTGCATATTTAATTAATCACGTAGGCGAGTCTTTAACCAATCGCACATTTTGGGTTTCCATTCCAAGGTCAGTGATAACAGTATAAATAAATACAGTTACAATAAATAACTATCATAATAATTAAATAAACAAATAATTATATGTTTAACTGCACAATAAGTTTAAAATTATTTATTCTATCGTTTTTAAAAAACTATCAAATGATATTACACTTGACACTCTACCAACTTTGAAATCTTAAATAATTTCATTGCAGATTTGGATTCTACAGAAAAAAATACATGACTTTTCTATTTAACTTTTCGCTCGTTTCGTGACAGATTGCGCTGTAAACGACAAAAAAAACAAAAGTTAAAACGGTACAGTAAGCCTTATTTATACTGCGATCAATCACGCAACGAGAAAAATGTTAAATCCAAAAGTTAAGTCTCTTTTCGTAAAATCCAAATCAGCAATATAAAATGGTTTCTGATCAAGATTTATTTTTTTCTTCTATTTTGCACCAATTACATATATTTTACGTTTTTTATATTGCTATTTGAAACTTCCATTCTTTGTATTTGTTTCTCTCTTGCCGCATTCTGTCGATATATGTTCAATTGATTCGTTAGTTTCTTCAGGCATTTTTCAAACTTTTTTGAGGTATCTATACAATATATATTGCCTTTACCATTTCTGATTTTTTACTTTCTTTCTAACATCGTCTTATCTAAACATTATTATTGTTGTAACGTACAACTGAAATCAATATTTTTGTTTGACCCACATTGACTATTTGACCTGTTTGCGCAACGCTCAATTTTGTGGGATATTTGTTAGTAAATTTCCGTTTGGGTAAATACGTGAGATGTCGGGAGTAAGGTGCGGCTTTAAAATTTTGTTCTTTGTTGGAGAAAACAGAAACAGCAGAAATAAAGTAACAATTGAGTGAATGACAGCCTTCTTTTCTCGTTAAAAAAACATACTAAGTGGAGTAAAACATCAAAATAATGCTCATTTGTTTCTTCCATTGCGTAGGTGTTATGCACTCGAAGTTTGTTCATTCAAGCGAAACGGCCAATTAACAATTCTACTTGAATGTTTTAAAGATGACGAGGGAGAACATCCGAAAAAGGCAAATTGTTGGTTTACATGGAATTTGTTTTTCCACCACAACAACGCCCTTGCCCACACTGGTCTGTAAAACGAGTTTTGACAAAAAACGGCATAATACCCCCTCCTCTTTTCTTATACACAGAACATATCATAAGGGGGCAACCCCTTATGACATGTTTTTGTTCCCTAGACTCAAAGGGACATGAGAGGAAAACGTTTTGGAACTGTGGAGGAGATCAAACAAAAATTGCTGAAAGGTCTAACGAACATAATAATAAGTGAATTTACAAACTGTTTTAAATAATGGATAAAAATACGATTGCATTAT